>PVHP010015055.1:7500-37981 GCA_004024765.1 Zapus hudsonius
TGATAAGCCCATTACTAAATTTATTGGGCGTTTTAAAATAATACATTGGATCATGAACCAACCAGAACCTCAGAGATAGCTTAAAAGTGATGTCCTAATTCGACAGTGTCTTGTGGTGAGGTGAGTTCCAGTGAAGAACACTGATGAGCTGTGAGGGAAAAAATACAAATGGTTATAAAGAGAGGTCATGACACAAGTTCATTCACTTTTAAACAGGCTGGAAGAGAAAGAATCAGGTTATTTCGGAAAGTCATTGTGAGTAAGATTGATGCTTATAGTCTCGGGAAATCAATACTTTGCTGTCTCTACAGTACATCTTGATTTGTGTTATGAAATGTTATAAATCTCAAGGAAGAGAAGGGGTTCATAACCTAAGAATTTCATGCAGGGAAACTAACAGAGCAAAATGATGACCATACCAGCTTTCCAACTTGTTTCCCTCTCTTCTACCTAATATATTTAGGTTTACAGTAAAAGACTATGACATCCATCAATATATATATATATATATGTATATATATTGTATATATGTATATATATATATATATATATATAATTATGTATATAATTATAATTATATATATATCAATGATATATATATATATATATCATTGATCATCAGGCTGTATTTGTATATGAACTATTGAAATCCGAATTTGCAAGTTATATAGACTTCAGCAAGGTTTATATTTGGTAAGAATAAAAGAACATAAACAGATGGGTACATTGTTTGACCCATTCACTACACTGGACCTGGATGGACATGAGGTGCTCAACATTCAGGAACATCCCTGCCTGCTGTGAGAACAATTTTTTGCATATACCTGATCTGATTCTTCTTGCTCTTTCTGTCCAGTTTTTTTTTAAGTCTGTCTACTACTGGTTTTCTGTTGTCTGTTCTTACATTGCACTCTGTTTTTATAATCATTTTAATTTACTATTCAGGGGAAAAGTGATGGTGTTTTAATGATCTTTCCTTCCTTCCTTCTTCCTTCCTTCTTTCTTTCTTTCTTTCTTTCTTTCTTTCTTTCTTTCTTTCTTTCTTTCTTTCTTTCTTTCTTTCTTTCTTTCTCTCTCTCTCTCTCTCTCTCTCTCTTTCTTTCTTTCTTTCTTTCTTTCTTTCTTTCTTTCTTTCTTTCTTTCTTTCTTCTTTCTTTTCTAGCTCAGGCTGACCTAAAATTTACTATGTAGCCTCAGGATGGCCTCAAACTCATGAAAATCCACCTATCTCTGCCTCCCAAGTGCTGGGATTAAAGGCATGAATCATTATGCCTGGCTTTAAAGACTTTATTGTAACCTTATTGTCACCATTGATCATATGCATCAGACAAGCCTACCAAGATAAAAATTTATTTTTGAAAACAAACCTATTAGTTTCTAGTACTTTGCACTGTCTGAAAAGGAAACTGTGAAAAATGAAAAAAAGCCTCTTTTTTAGTATTAATTAGAATATATTTTGATTTCTTCTTTTTCCCTACTCAATGTCAGATAATACTAACAACCTTTAATAATTTAAAATACAGAAACCCCCTTTCCTATTTCAGTTGGTAGGTTTGTTTCAGTGGAGATTTTTTTATTCCTATTATCCCCATCTCATACATTGCTCCCTTGGAGTTAATAGTAGTAGGAATTACTGCATTCATAATTTAAAATTTCTATTAAAATGCAATGGGTATGTAAAACCATTTATATTTATTTACCATAGTGAGTGGTCTTTTTCCCCCTTGTTTTCTATATAGGTCTAAAGTTACAAACCATTTTCTCCTCTCTTCTTAATCTAAATAGAATTATGAAATAAGTTGAAATTCACATGGGGTTGCTTCCCATTTGCTCTATTAAGCATGTCAGAATACATATGATTTATACTTTTCTTCTTAAGTCAAATAACATTAGTTTTTTTTTAACATCTGGCTGGCATCTGGGAGATCTACTCCATGCACTATTAATCAGACTATCATTGTGAAGTATGGGTAATGAGCAATGTGAATGGAATATATTTATATGTAGCGAAGTTCACTTTATTGATTTAATACCACTCAGAATCCTGTAGTGCCTCAGTTTTCAACACAGTTTAAACACATAGCCGAAGCTTTATTTATTTAGAACTTACACGATATTTTTCTTTCAAAAGTGCTGGTGCTGTTTAGTAATGGCAACCAGGCAAGATTCAAAAGCTGCCTTTTCTTCCATCTTCAGGCATTTTCACTGAGCACTACCCGAAGAGCTAACTTCAGTGCCTGACAGTTCTCTGGTTGAAGATACAGTATGTTCTCCATTCCCCTCTATTTTTCCTTCTAAATCTTGCTGCTTTCATTTGTCTGTATTATCCATGGTCACCCACTGCCTGAACTCCCCTTCATTCTATCTTCCTCTCTCTTTTTGTTTTTTTCTCTCTGTCTCCCTCTGTGGCCTATGCTTAGTCCAATTTAAAAATCTATATGAAGTACGTTTTTTAAACTCTTTTTAATTGTTAAGTCTTTTATTTCGTAATTATTTGTTGGGGGCATGCCAAGGTCTCTTCCCACTACAAACAGGACACCGGATACTTGCACCACCTTTGCTTTAGGTGGGTGGCTGGAGGATTGGATCTGGGATGATAGGCTTTGCAAGCAAGAACGTTAACCAAACAATGACCCATCTCCTCAGTGCTGTGGTTATTATTCTTTAGAAGCCAATTGTATTATCTCAAGGTAATAATGAGAAATAATGTAATGTAAATTAAAAAGAAATGTGTATTTGAGTTAACGTAAGGCAAATAAATGGCTTTGGGTGCTGAAATTGTTCGGCATTTGAATTGTTTCCACAACCCCCCCCCCCCAGGAGGAGGCATGACATTAGCTGAATAAGAAACAAACGAAAATCAACTTGTAAATACAGTCTTAAACACAAATTCTCAATTAAAGAAGGAGAAGTATAGTCAAACTTTCCACTCTTGATTTTTGTAACTTCTATATTTCCTGGATGTCCCTCTATTCCCCAGGTATTAATCCTGAGAGAAGAGAGAAGCCATGTTTTTATCAATATGTAAAAACACTGTGCCAAACAGACACTAAAGATGCTTTCTGTAAAGATCAAAACAAGTATCAATTGTTAATTAGTTTAATTACTATCTTTCTTTTTCCTTTTACTAATGGTAACAAATGCTCAGCATAGTGAGAAACAAAGGGAAGGAAAGTTCTTCTTTCTGATTCTGATCAGGTGCCTTTAACAATGGGACAGGAATCCATTTATCGAATTGAAATTCTGACTCCAAGTGTGAAGGCAGAGAATTCACCCTCTATCCTCGACCACTAGGGATTGTGACTCTTCATCAATCAAGTGTTCTTTAAGACAACAGAATCAAATTCAACTGTACCTGGGAAATGCGATGGAGAGCAGACATGATTTTAAAAAGAATATACTTTTAATTTCTAGAGACTCTCATGAAGTTGCTTCTATCTAGTTTCTATCCCAATTTCCAAGCGACTGTGCTCTTCAATGACTGAGGTCTTCGCCAGATATGGCTGCGTGAGTCATTAGCTCTGGAATGCCTTTACAGAGGTTGGGAAGTGCTCTGGGAGTTGGTTTCATTGAAGGTGTTCACTCCTGCCACCTCTGTAAATCACCGACTGGGATGTCATGAGCAGGAAGCCCGAGGAGCCCATGGTGACCTTGAGGTGGAAGTGTGCTGGGTCGCATGCTACCCATGCCTGTGGAGAAGGAGAGCATCTGCAGGCCGTGCTGAGACAGAGGCGGAGCCATCCATCTCTCTTTCCTACCATTGCTGTACCATCGAGTCTAGAAGTGAAGGGGTGGCGAAGCAGTTCTGTGGCTCACACAGCTGTCATCATATATTAAAATAATATAAGGAGGCATCTCTTCTTTGTAAGCAAAAACAAGACAGCCTCCTGCAATGGATTTGTCTCACAGATAAACTAGAAGTAGAACTACAGGAAAGTTGGATAAAGGCACAAAGGAGGGCTGGTCCTTCATTTTCTGTTTTTAGAGCAAATTTAGAGCAATCCTATGAGCTCCTTAGTTGCAGCCTGTTGTGACTGAGGTGAGGGACAAGGGGAATCTGTCCTGCATAAGGACATCGATCCATCCATATATATCCATATATATATATATATATGCCCACCATTTTTTGGTCTACTATTTTCCTAGAATTTTTTTTTTTCTCTGGGATGAGGATTTTCAGGGGAATGTGCAAAAAGAAAAAAAAATTTTCTAAATTTGGAGGGTATTTTTTTTTCTTCCTATATATACTCCAAGGGTTTCGATATCCACCTCTCTTGGGGAGGCAGGGTTCATGCTGATTTAAATGATGACATCCAGAGGCAGTTCATTGAGTTGAAATTGCGAAGACAAACGTAACTAGGAGAAAAAAAAAACAAGTCTTCATAAAATTGGAAAATGTGATTTTTGCCACAGAAAGAAGAGTGGAAAATTAGAAAGAAACCCAAGTATTTGGGACAAATGAAGTCATAGCAGCATTCCTTTAATGGAATCTTGCTTCACACACACACACACACACACACACACACACACACACACACACACACACGTCTAGGCACACAGCCCTACAGCCCTACTGATGGAATAGCGGTCATTCTTCCATGATCTTTTCTCTACTAAAATATAAATCATTGCTTCAGTTGTGGCTCCATAACAAAACGTGAAGAAGGACAAAGAGGAGGAGGAGGAGAAAAATGAAAAGAAGAAAGGAAGACAAAGGATGAGGGAGGAGGAAGAACTGGCCCAATGATACATTCTTGGTCTGAGTTCACTGGTCACACCAGCATTCCCCAGGAGAAACGGATTGCAAGGTCAGCTGGTGTGAGGGAAGAGGCGTACCTTTCCTCAATCCTGTGTTCTGAGCCTGTGGACAGTCATGAATTTTTCATTTTATGTGATCTCATGGGTGAGAGAAATGCACACCTGCTTGGCTTGCACTAAACCACATTTTTAAAAGCCTAAATACATAACAGATGCACAGTGCATTTCATTCTGAGGAATTTGCTTATACGTTCAGACAGTTAACACCTCCCCACAGGCACAATCCCTTCCCTTTGGTACAATTATGGTATAGACTGGGAAAAACTGGCATCGTGTGCTCCTCATGGAAGTTAACCCAATATATTTTCTACATGCCTGTTAGATATGCTCAATAAAACATACCTCACATATATTTACACTATGAGACAGCTTTATACATGACATTAGAAACATGACCTAGCTAAATCTTTCAATTAGAGAAACAGTGGTCAGGTGAAATTCAATTTGAAAATCTTTCCAGAACTTGTTGAGCCCCCAAATCTGTAGAGAAGTCTTCAGACCTTCAGGAAACTTCCTTCATCTGATTAGAGGTGGTGGTGAAGGCTTGGATTTGTAATTCTGCAGTCCTCTCTCTTGGTGGGCCTCGGGATGCATGACCTGCAGAGACTAAGCCTTTTGCTAGTTTTTTCTGGCTTTGCTGAGAGCAGTGGTTCTCTTCCACGGTCCTTGATTCAAGCAGGAGCTTTGACAATCTGGATTTCCTAGATTTCAGTGAGTAGAGGAATGCCATTAAACTGCTTGATGCGCATACATATCTGCAATATAAACAATATGAAATTCATGAAATTGGCTAATTTGATACTAAAGGTATGAATAAGAAAATCAAATTTTGTATTACCATTATCAATGGGAAATTAATATTTTTTTCCACAAGAGAGTAATATAATGGTAAATCAATACAAAATATACCCAGGTGTGGTGGTGCACACCTGAAATCTCAGCACTTAAGAGGTGGAGGCAGGAGGATCAGGCATTTGAAGCCAGCTGCAGCTACATAGCAAGTGTGATACCAGCTATGTAAACTATGTCAGACAATGACTCAAAACACAAACACATAATGGGAAACAATTTAC
The DNA here is from genome assembly GCA_004024765.1 of Zapus hudsonius. NCBI lineage: Eukaryota > Metazoa > Chordata > Mammalia > Rodentia > Dipodidae > Zapus > Zapus hudsonius. Next base: position 13,392 of record PVHP010015055.1, read on the forward strand.
ACAGCACCTATCTGATAATGGGCTAATATACACTTATCAAGAACAGTTTGATAATAAAAATGTTAATAATAAAATTAAAACATATTCAACGAAAGGCCTGGGGAGTTGGCTCGGAGAGAAAGGTACTTGCTGAGTTAAATCCCTATCATGAACCCCATGGAAATGTGGGCATGTTGGGGGTGGCTTGTAATCCTGGCTTGGATCCCTAGGGTTTGCTGGGCAACTTGTCTTACAGAATTGGTGAGTTCTAGGTTCTATGAGAGACCCTGTCTCAAAGAGACAGAAAGAGAGAGAGAAAAGATAGTCCCATAAGTCTACAGCAATTTTTACCTATTTGGTCAGATCTCATAAAAGTGTTTATTCTTGAATCAGCCCCTATCAAGGAAATATTCCTTTATTTCAATTTCCTACAATGGGCTTGACAAGAGTAGTTTCCAAGAGCTCAGCTTTCATAATGCAGACAGAATAGATTAGATTCACCCTCAACCTAAGTCATTCTAGAGAGTCCAGGTGGACAATTTATTACTGATATCCCATCATTCAGGCATCTATCTAACCTTGGAAAATTTTTGTCATAGAGCACAATGAAATTTACATCATGATGTCACATAGTGAGTCTCAACCTCTTTAGAACTAATGATCCCTTTAACATCCCGATTGGTTTTCACAAAGCTTATACCCAGCCTTCATGTATCAGTTTAAAATTTCAATATAGCTTAGGTTATTTATTTATTTATTTATTCATTTATTTATTTGAGAGAGAGTGTGTGTGTGTGTTCTAGGGCTTTTTGCCACGGAAAAGAAACTCCAGATGCATGTGCCACTTTATGTTTCTGGCTTTATGTGGTCCTGGGGAAATGCATCTTGGGAAAGAGGCCTTTGCAAGTAAGCACTTTTAACTGCTGAACCACCTCCCAGGCAGCAACATAGTTTTATATTACAGAAAACCATGTATGTTTACTAATGAAACCATGCAAGGATAGATACACTTGCTGACATAACAATGTAACTGGATGCTTCCAAACACTTTGTAGTGCACAAGGTTCTATTTAGGAAAAGAAAACTAATAACCAGAGTACTTCCCCTTTTTCATGTTTAACATTGTAGTGTGAGGTCAGGTGAGCACCTGACTCCAGCAGGGAGCACTACACATTGACACAGGAGCAATGCTATGAGCAGAGATGCTTTAAGTCATAAACGGATCCTGGGGAATTTTCACACAACACCAGTTATAATCTTCCTTGATTTTCACAGAAGTATCTCTGAAAAAATTCAACATATAGTAAAACCTACTCCAAACACAACAGAAGCGTCATCTCTAAACTTTCACTTTCCATGCAAAGTACAGTTAAGCTTGAGGCGTTTAAAATTAAAATGAGGGATTTTTTTCTGTTTTCTATCATTTCTAGAAGAGATTCTAAGTCATACAGAGTAGACATCATTTCTTCATTGTGCAAGACTATTAAAGTGCTAGAAGTCAAGACACTGTCCCAGAACTCAACCCAAGAAATGTCAGCAGTGACTCCCAAACATTCTCACAACCAGAAATGGCCTGCAGATTTCCAGAACACCTCTGGAACCCTTTTGGAGAATGCTTTAAATGACACTCTTGACGTCATAGGTTGCTATGTTAGAAGGCCAGGCTTTACGGCTTTCTCCTGTAAAACAAACAAACAACCCCAGAACATAGTATTGCTGGATCTTTATTTATTTATTTATTTATTTATTTATTTATTTATTTATTTATTTATTTATTTATTCATTCATTCATTCATTCATTCACAACTAATGAGGAGACTAAGCACAAAATAGATGCTTTTTCCCCCTCCATTTTCACTCCTGTCTTCTATAGTGTTTTGCATGACACTCCAGGCTCTAAGAGCTATTTCCTTTTTAGCTATTACCTAAGAGCTGTTACCAAGAGGGGAAATTATAAATTGAAAATAGACTCAGATCCAGTGTAGAGGACTTAGCAACCATGTGGAAAGATTTGTGAAAAATTACCCACAATTAACACTTTTCCTTAAAATGGACTAGTCAACTTGATAATTTTTTTAACTCAACATTCATTCTTTCTTTAGCTCTTGAAGTGAACAAAATGAACTACAGCATAATCTGTGTCAGATTTAACACCACCCAGGTCATAATAACATCACTTTCCCACAGATCTATTGTTGCAGCATGGATTTAAAAATAATAATGCAAAGACAATTAATAATCATTAAAGATAGTTCTACAGACTGACCCACAAGTACATTTTTTTCTTTTCATGAGACTATACAGGGTTAAGAAGAGAGTCCTTAAACCAACATTTTCTTAGTGACATGCACAGCTTCCTAGTGGAATACACATGGGTATAATAATGACATTCTCCTTTTCTATTCATTAAGAAATCTTGACTGAGTGACTAAAATGAAAGAGCCTCATCTTTGAAAGAATGGGATTTGTCCATGTTGTCAAATGGTAATGTGGGTTCTGGGTCTAAACATCATCAATATTCACAGCAGAAATTTACAAGTATCTCTTGACTGCTTCCATTTTTTAAAATTTGGGCAATTTAATAAACAAAATCCAAAAATATTTTAATTCAAATAAAGACAATGAGGTCACATTATATAATTATAGCATTATTGGTCAGAAGATAGTATTCCTAATGAGGGCACTATATTTAATACTGGCTCATTATATTTTGGTAATTCAAATGCTCTTAGTTTTGCCACAGTATTCAAATAAAATCCTGCTTATCTTGCAGAGCAGCAAATAATCTAGTTTTCTTGCTTTCAGGGCTTGTTCAGCTGAAAGGTACAGATCTTACAATATTAAAATCATATTCAATATGTAAAAGATTCTTATACAATGAATAAAATTATAAGCTGACACTATTTGAAAAATAGATTTATAGTTTTTATAAATAAATTTAACTAAGGTAGATATATAAGAATATTCTTGACATATCTAGAAAACATTTCCTAAATTAAAGGAAATACATAGTGTTTTCATGGATTCAAAGATGGATGCCAGTTTCAGTTAATGTTCCCTAATTATTTGCAAGTTAATCGGTTAGGTTATAAAATTGATATGGAAATATGCATACCAATACTTTTGATAAAGCTAGAGCATCAAGATTGGACTACATTGGCACAGAAAGAGACAAGCAGATCAGTGGTACAGATTTCAGGAATAAACACATATGTTCCATACATGGAAGAATTGGTTTTGTAAATGGTGATCGTGGAAAATTCTTGGGATGCATCCTTTCAGCCTACACGGTTTTTATGTAAAAACTGTCATCATTGATTACTCAGAAGTAATCCATATATCATCCTTAAACATCACAGTGGTTTAAATGAATGAAGTAATTAGATAAATGTTAGTTTGAATACTTGTCAAAAGTACAAGACATGTATTTTTAAAAACCAATAGAAAAAAATAAACATTATAGTAGAATTTTCATAAATCTTTTAAAAAGTTTTAATTTATTCATTTGCAAGGAGAGAGAGAAAGAGAGAGAGAGAGAGAGAGAGAGAGAGAGAGAGAGAGAGAGAGAGAGAGAGAATGTGCATTTGGCTGTACATGGGTACTGGGGAATCCAACCTGAGTCATCAGACTTTGCAAGCAAGCTCCTTAACTGCTAAGCATCTCTCCAGCCACTGCATAAAAGTTGTGAAAGAATCAAACTACTTTGTGTGTGAGTATATGTCTATAAACCACAAAGATGATCTAGAAGACTCCATTCATCATCTGTTACTGTGATTGACTCTCAGAGAAAGGAATGAATAAATAGTCAAAACCATCAATGTATCCATTACATTTTTATTTATTTTCTAAAATCAAATTGTTACTTCCTGAGAACAGTACACTGGCACGTTTATCATCTTGTGTTTTAGGTATCAGTTTTTACTTAAAAGAACAATACTTGTAAACAAAAACACTTTAGAAGTCATATTTGAACACTCATTTCACATGGCTCTGCTGTTCATGATTTTGATAGTAGAATTAAAATAGTAAAGTGAGTCTCATTTATGAAATATGAGCTCAGACCCTGCTGAGGGTCATTTGGAAAAAGTGTGGTACAAACGGTGATGGATCCATGGGTATGTTACAGCTGAGACTACTCACACTGAACAGAGCTTTACCTGTGCATGTAACCCTCTCAGGGGACTTTCCCCAGGTGACTTGGGGAGGCAGACTACGAATTTAAAAGGAGAAACCTTATCATGGTAAATAATTTACTCTCTTACTATAAATTATGGAATTGACCTTCAAGTCTGTTATTTCTCCACATCAACTACATTAAGTGGTGTTCTTTAAAAGTTATATTTTGTGACACAGTAAGTTATAGGGTTCCTAAAAATTACTTGCCATCGTAATTTTTTAAAATCATAAATCTCTCTTTACTAATGCAACTGTACTTACCCAATGCTAAAATATTCTATATTTAGGTGTTGAAAAATTTATATAGGTGCTTCTGTGCCAACAGACTATCCCAGTGTAACTGTTGACATTTTGATTTAGGCAGATAAGGATTTCTTTTTTATTAGTTATTTCTAAAGAGAAAAAAAACAATTCCTGGAGTAGAAAGTTTCATGTTTAGTTTTTTATCAGTTGTAAATCTCAGCAACATTTACCTTGTAAATCTTCTGTGACTATGAAATTTAAATTGTCATCCCTCCACCGTCCACATAGTAGGCTCTGCAGGCATCCAGTCTGCTTTGCTTTGGCAGATGATCATGTCTCTGGACCAATTCTATGAACAGAATATAAAGGAACATTAAGTTCTCAACCAAGCTATTGGTTTCTTTCCTAAAAGAGCTGCAGAAAGGGGTAGGAGGAAGAAGGGGGCAGAAGAAGTATTTCTTCCAGGGACAGCAAGTGACTAATGAAAACAGAAAGGAAATATCTTATGTGTGACTCAGAGAGGGACAATGTTCTGAGCACTGTACTAGTGTTAATTTCAAAATGGTTCTTGGTGATGGGGATGAAGTCATGATGTTGGGTCACAGGAAACATAGAAATTTGTCCACTATCACCTAGCTTCAAGGAGTATCTAGACTTAGGTATCTTAATTTCACAGTGTGCATTTTTGTTTGATAGGCTATATTGCTACCCACAATGTACACGCAGCTATAATCAGGTGCTTATGAAGATAAACCATGAGATTTGGGTATGTTGTTCATATCCTTGTTGTTTCTTTGATCAAGGACTTAAATGAGATAATAAATTTTGATATATGAACAGATAGTTAACCTCAGCAGAGAAAGGTTATAACAAAAACAAACCACATTATAGAAAATATAATACCTGAAACACAACTAAAGGAAGTTTCATAGGCACAGTGGTGATGGTGGAGGGAAGGCTCTGAGAACCTGACAGACCACTGAGAATTTCCAACCTGAGCAATCAGATTTGATGGAAAGACACAAGCCTCAGAGGCCTGGGACATGAAGTCAGCCCAGCCTTCATGTCCTGATCTGTCTCCATGAAGAAGGCTATAAGAATAGCACAGAACATTAAAAAGAAATGGTTGAATTATTCCCTGTTTAATAAAATGTTGTACAATTGAAACCCAGGGTAGTGAGTAAAATCCAAGTAAGACAGACAGATGTTACCTCTATGCTTGCCATGGTCACACAGCAAAGGAAAAAAAATATTCAAAGAAGGAAAGAAAGAAAAAGGAGGCAAGAGGTACATGAGGTGAAAGGATGGACGAGTCATCGATGTTAGAATGGGTGATGGGGAAGTTCTGAGAGAAAGGATGGAGGCCTGAAATAGGAGGAAAACATCTTTACAGAGATAAAAGAAAACATTCCAGAATCTTATACTCATCCAAGATCTACTTCAATTAACTGAAAGGGACTATAATCAAAACTTTTCTGAATTAAATTAGGAAACAACTAAGATACCCTGGAAAACTTTCTAATATTTAAAAAATCAAGCAACACTTTAGCAGCAATAACAATAGTGTCTTAACAACAAGCAACACTAGTGGTTTGAATGTAAAATGTCTTCTTTGGGATCATGGGTTTACCTGGTCTTCAACTGGTAGTGTTGCTGAGGAAGGTTGGGAGATCTTCAAGCAGAGCCTTGCTGGAGAAAGTAGGTCACTAGGCAGGTATGCAGTTTATAACACGGGACACCTTCCATTTCAACCTCTGCTTCCTAACCATGGATGCAATGCCAACAGCCAGCCACCTGCCTCTGTTGCTATGGTTTCCTCATCAACACTGGCTGCATCTTCTGGAACTTTAAACTGAAATCTTTCCTTCCCTAAACCTGCTCGTATTCAGGTATTGCGTAATAGCATTGAGTAAAGAATTGACAAGACCATTTTTTAAGTAGTCTGTTTTTTTTTAAAGAATTACAGTATTTTTAACAGAATATTAAAGAAAATCTAATTCAACAACGCCTGCTGGATTTAGCTAAACCAGCTTCTAGAGGAAAATTTGTAGGCTTGTAGCTTAAATGTAGAAAAGAAAAAAAAAGCTACTGAATCAAGCCAGGGTTAAGCTATGGTGAGGAACTAGAGGGGAGGGGCTGAGGATAATAATGTGAAGAAAAAAGAGAAGGTCAGGAAGGAAGAGGAGAAAGAAGGAGGAAGGAGACACAGACAGAAGAGGAAGGAAAGTCCTCCCATTCCCATCACCAGCAGCACCAGCAGCAGTAAGAGCACGACAATCTTTTAAAGCAAACAGAAAGAGAATCCAGAAAATGCTGTAAATCAACAAACTTGGAAAGTGAACACTGGAAAAATCTCGACCTTCATGTCATAGCCGTTCTTTGCCCTCATTTCTGTGCAAATCAGCCACTCCTTGAATCTGCCTTTCTGCTAAGGTTTTTGTATCATCTATATTATGTCTATGGGTCTTTCTGCTTTAAACACTCATAAATGACATGAATATTTTATGTTCTATTTATTCTTTCTCATGTTTATGGATACTTAGTCTAATTCTAGCTTCAAGAAATCATTAATAAATCCACTTCAGACATTCATAAGCAGATTTATACTTGTGAAAGTTTAAGAAACAAATATGATTTCCATAGACATATTCATATTGCTCATTTGCTTCACATCAGTTATGGAAACATATTTTTCAAATAATTTTTAATTGATAAAATTCTTGACATGAAGTTCTTCATAGAGTCCCTTATTTTCAATTCTGGAGACATTACCAATAGCATATTCTATTTTTTTCAGAAATTTTTTAGCTGATACACAAAACATAATAACAGAGAGTACCATGTAATATATATTGTGTAGTGATTAAATCATATTAAATATCTAGAAGTACTCATCATTTCCTTGTGGTTAAAAAAAACCCTACAAAGCACTTTCTTCTTGCTTTTTCCAAGGTGTAGTACATTATTATTCTACCACTCTACTGTGACATAGAACACCAGAGCTTCTTATTTCTGTGTTTTTTAAGGTTTTTTATTTTATTTTATTTCATTTATTCATTTTCAAGCAGAGTGAGAGAGACAGCGAGAGCAAGAGTGAGAGCGAGAGCGAGAGCGAGAGCGAGAGAGAGAGAGAGAGAGAGAGAGAGAGAGAGAGAGAGAACACACCAAGGCCACCACCTTGTAGGTCTGGCTTATGTGGGTCTCGGGGAATTGAACCCAGGGACTTAGGCACTGGAGGCAAGTGCCTTAACCGCTGAGCCATCTCTCCAGCCCTATTTCTGTGTTTTAAACCTTGAAATCCCTCTTTTTTGTTGTTCCATTTACTTAATTTTTTAAAGAATGTTTACATAAAAAGATGGAAGATAGACGAATATGACAGACATAGATGACTGATGGGTTGATGTGAGATAGATGTTACTTTTATCTTAATGGCTAGGAAGTTTAAAGGGAAAGAGCTGAGTATATAACTTTGAAGATATGTCTTTCCATCAGATAATATGGAACAATATTTATTTGGGAGAGTGATGCTTATGATAGGAGAGCAAGCCTTTTCTTTATCTCTTCATGTCACTTTCAATAGCCGGATGCTGTTTTCTGGTGGATTTTTCTTTCAGAAACTGTGTTTAGGTCCTTCGTGATTTATACTAGCAATTTTCCTGTGGACTAGAGTTGAAGTTGCTAAATTTCCTGGATGCAAAGTCAAGCCAAAGATGAAGCGAAAACCAATCTGGGTACAGAGTATAATTTGTCATGTGTGAGTACACACTTTATGCCCCAAACATCCCCCTAACTCAGGATCACTCTGAAGCTGTCATTTGTTGCCATAGTGATTTGGGTAATGTCCACCATCAATGGTCTGTCTTCTTCTGACTTCACAATATTTGGGCTTGTTGCGTTTCAGCACTCGATATTTATAACCTTTAATATGATCTAGAAAAAAATTAATATGAAAGGAAAATAATTCAGTAATCACAACTCACTTCCCACTCTAATTTCAGGGAGCATCCTGTAGATGAGCAAGACTTTCCAACAGATGAGAAAGTCCAACCAGGAATATTGAGTGTTTTTCTCAGAAGTAACATTGGTCATGTCCACCTTTACGAGATAACAGGTTCTACTTCAAAACTAGGATTTATGAGAAGATCAAAAATACACAGAGGAGCCAAGTTTGGTGGTGAACACCTTTAATCCTAGCACTTGTGGTTAGAGGATTGTCCTGATATCAAGGCCAACCTGAGGCTTTTGAGTAGGCTAGAGTAAGACCCTACCTCAATAAATACACAAAGAAATGATTGAGAATGAAAAACCAACTTGGTGACAAGGAATAAGAAACACCTTATATACAGACATGAGACGATGCAGAGTCTTGCCTAGTGGCTAAGACATAACATACAGAGACCCATTGCTTCCAATACTAAACTTTTACAATTTAGACCATCATCAAAGGTGTAACCATACTCAGAAGAATGATCTCTTTTAATTTAATCCTTTGTTAGAAGAATGTTCTGTTGTAATTTAGCCTTTTGCTAGAACTAATGCTTAGGAAATGCCCACTTGATGACACTCAGGAAGACTCGGATATTGGTTCATTTTCCAAAGGAACAGGGAGGGAATGTTATAAACATAACATAATATAAGGTAAAGCTGGATGGTAGTATTCTAGTTCCCTTTTAACTATGTTCCTTAAAAGAATATTTGTTATAGCAGTTATAGGATCAGAATTTAAAAATTGTCTAAGTATGAATGGGGAGATTCTGCATTGGTTTGCTCAGAGTAAGAGCAAACCATGAGAGCCTTTCATTCTTGAATAAATCCAGTTTTTCTGAAGTTGCTTTAAAACAAATACCTATGTTTTTTTGTTGGGTCTCTGTCCTGCCCCCTTACCCACTCCCTTTGTCCCCTCTTAGACTCAGTTCTAGTTTAGGTATTTATTTATTGTTTTTGACTGTTTTTTCCCACTTTTGACAGTTTATATGGACTGGCACTAAAGCAAAGCAAAACAAAACACCATGAACAAAACCTGTCACTTATGCAGACTGACATCCATAAGATGGCTGTTTGAGAGTGTGGACACGTAGGAAGAAAACAGATGCAAGCATGGAAAGAAACGGTACCTTTTTAAAAATGTCACGAGAACTCTGAAAGCCCTTATGTGGAGGCAGAGGTGTAAAAGGACCATAAAACAAAACCAAGAGCCAGAAGACTGAATGGTTTAATTTCTTCCTGGAGACTTTTGGATCAATATTTGTGTTAGCATTAAATTTGAAAATACTGGATTATGCTTTGGAAATAGAAGAAAATTTGAGTTATACAGCGGAGAGAGAAAACACTAAGCAAATATGCTGAGCCAGACATTGAATGCTCTGCCTCTAACTCTGCAGTAGCCTTGAGAAATATGTCACTGGTACCACTTGCTGAACCATAAAAGGTGGGTGAGCTAACTACCAGGAACCATACATAACCTGTGATAAAGGAGACTTGAGAAGGAACGTTCTAATATGTTTTATATGCCAAAAGTGCGGTTAGCATAATTGGAAAGTTTAATTAACTTAAGGGTTCCCTCATAGAAGAAAATGGGAAAGCAAAACTTGGGAGAAATAAGGATTTATCAACAAAGCTTAGTCAACAAGTCCAGGGAAAATTTATGGCCTCATTCTGACTGGATGTGAAGATAGAGGAGGGATTCAGTGAAGATTTGGAGGAAATAACCCATTATTGCTCCAGCATGTACCCTGGCCTGAGGATGACCTTCTCACGCTTAGCAAACCTGGAGAGTTTAAGCATTCCAGAGGGGAATGCAATAGTTAGAAGAAGAAATGAGATTTCTGTCGTCAAAGGTTGAGCGTGAGGGTCAGCTCCAGCCACTGCACTGCCTGCAGCCATCATGCATGGAGGGCCAGATGCAACCTTAGAGCTGCATCTGTTAGCTGGCAAGAAGGGTGGTACAGTGCTGGCGGAGGGGAGCAGTGTGCAAGGGCTTCATATTCAGCGAGGAGGACCTCATTGGTACTATGTTCTTTCTCTTTCTAACAAGGAAGACACAGGAGCGCTGGGAAAGAGGAGCACAGTACAAGCAGGCCCTGGCTGTCCAGGCAGGTGAGGCCAAGGGAAGCCATGGGCATAAAGTGATGCTCTTCAGGCCACTTGAGGAATGAGATGCCCAGCTAGGGAGAGTGTCGGTGACTTGACTGATGTGTTCCATTAAGCAAGACAACTTTTGAATTTACTCTTCCTCCCTCCTCGTGTCAACATCAAAAGTGTTTTCAGGGTTTTAGCTGCTGAGACTCATGACACCAGGTGCTTATTTTGGTGGGAGCGGGAGATGGTCATGGCTTCCATGACCCAACACTGAATCTGGAGAGAAGCATCCAGTGAAGCCCTGAAATATGAAGATGTCCTTTAGAAGCAAAAGGGGATGAAGCCGCATCCCCTGTGACGCATCTCATGATAGCCATGACTTGGCTTTGTGACAAATAAAGTCTCAATTAAATAAGGACGAGGTCATTTAAGGAAACAGAGCATCACCTAAGCTTCTCTATGGTTTAGCTTTGTGTCATGTTAATGGATCCTTAACATCTATCTTCACGTGGCTTTATTCTGGACACTTTTTCTTTTAAAGACATTTTAATGGATGCAACGTTTAAGAGTTCTGAGAGTAAAATTTGAAATGTTCCAATTGTGGACTGGTTGCACATCACTCACACTTCTTTATGATTATTAACTCTGTAGGTCATGTTGAGAATGAAACAGGGCCACTATGAATAAAGGAAGTCATAGTCAGGACGAAAGAACAAGGGGTGAAGGCAAGCTGAGAGGGTCTGGCGAGAGCAAGAAGAATGTGTGCATAGTTAAATGCATGAAACCTGTCAAAAACTGAGCAAGAAATGTAAAGTAAGAAATTCAAGATTTTTCCTTGGCTTAAGATGCGGTGTTTGCAGAACGTGCTGCAGAGGAATCAATTTCTAGTCTGTTCTGAATCTGGGATGTGACAAGTGGCTGATCTCCACCTTCTACTAAATCCCAGGTCTCAATTATGGATTGAATTCCTGTCATTCTTTATATTTTTGTTTACTTTTCAGAAGAACTAAAATCAATCAATGGTGAACCAAGAAAGAATGAGGCGGGGAAGAGGGAAAGGGAGGTAACATTGACTCAAGACTTCTTCACAGTCACTCTGTTTATAAGACACTGGGCTGCAACCTGGCTACATATCTTCTTCATCATTCCTCTTCTGAGACTGCTGACCACACACAGGAAGTAAGAATGTCATTCCCAGCTGATCTCAAACTCACTAACATGTGTACATTACGTTCATTTTGAAGCATTCTCCAGGGTTAAAAAAATGTTGGAAAAATATAGCACATTTCAAAAATAGGGTGTGGAGCATTTTGGGGAATTAACTTCTGATCTACATGGAATGGTTTCCAATACCAATAACCATTGTCAAAAGATTGGGTCTTCTGATGGAATATGGGCAAGATTAGAAAAACAAACAAAACAAAAATAAAATAAAACAAGACCCAGGGTAGCATTGCTTTCTTTTAACACATTTAATGTATTCATATTGTTTTGGGAGGAGGGGTGTCACAGTGTATAAATTGTGGTCAGAAACAATCTCAGGATTTCTGTTCTTGCTTCACCCCCATTAAGTGAAGGTCTCTTGCTACTGCAAAACAACACTGGTGTAGACTCTCTGGTTTTATATGGGTGCTAGGGATCAAATTCAGGCAGGCTTTGCAAGCAAGCACCTTTAACCATCCTGTCATCTCCCCAATTCCTCAAGGCATTTAATATATACCTAAGTAATTTTAATATATTTTCAGTGGACTTCTCCCTTAAAACACTGAGATCTGTCAGGTCACCTTTCCTAACACAGAATAATGATTGACAACTGAGATACATTATTCACTGATGCCAACTAACATAATAGTAGATGCTTGTGAGTGAGGACAGTGCCCACAATCACACCTATTTTTTCAACCCTATATTAATCAAAGTTTAGAAAGAACAGAGGTAATAAATAATCATGAGAAATATACCACAATAAAATTGTGTGAATATAATATCTCTTTTTCTCACAGTACATTTCATCCTTGTTTTTAAAAGTCAGACTATATGGATTGCCCTTGGCATTTCTTTTTTTAAAATATTTTATTTATTCATTTTCAAGCAGAGAGAGAGAGAGAGAGAGAGAGAGAGAGAGAGAGAGAGAGAGAGAGAGAGAGAGAGAGAGAGAGAGAGAGAGAGAGAGCGCAGCACCAGGGCCACCACCTTGTGGGTCTGGCATATGTGGGTCCTGGGAAATTGAACCCAGGGCCTTAGACACTGGAGGCAAGTGCCTTAACCCCTGAGCCATCTCTCCAGCCTGCCCTTGGCATTTCTGAATGGCCCCCACCTCAACTCTGCACTTTGGAGCCATTAAATGAAAGGAGGATGATTTGAGCATCAACATTGCGGAACTGGGTCAGAGTGCACTCAGGGAGAATGGGAAGAACTGATGGGGGGCAGCACACGGAGTCTGGACAGAATGGTGACTTATGCCCCAGGGGGCACAGAGTGGGGTAGACTAGGAGATTCTACCACCCTACTTAGATCAGCTCTGCACTCCATTTAAAATATATCACTTGTGTATTTCTTTGAAACTCCATCAAATAATCTCAGGCCTTGGTTGACTGCTGATAACGGAAACCACAGAGAGTGAAACTGTAGTATGTATTCTATTTGCCTTGGGACACCTGATTGGAAAAAAAAAATCTTTGGTGTGAAATGACAGTAAAGCAGTTTCAGAGTTTCATGTCTGACACCCCAATTTGGGTGCAAGGCTGAGAACCAAGTCCACTGAAACAAACCATCCAAGTGCTTTTGAAAAGCATAGTTGCCATTTCTAAAGCATTGACAGTCTCTTACATCTGCAGCTCAGATTTTCTTTACAAAAAGAACAAAGCCAAGTTTTTAGACAAGAAGACAGAGCTTGTAAAAGTCTGTGTTCTCTTTGTAGTATGAAGCATGGCGGTTTTTTGCATTCACACCACGCACACAGGTGATTGAACCACCGAAGAACAGAAGGTGATTGCTTGAAGGTAAAGAATGCTGAGTTGACCCGTGGGCATAATTTGCTATGGAATTCTGGATGCTCTTGTCTCGTTTTTCTACTTAATTTTCATTTATAATCTTTAAAGGCGTTGTTCAAAGATAGTCTCTAACATTCATAGTACGAGGGGTACTTTTTTCTTCCACATTGGCTCAAAATGGTAAATCTGACTTGTTTAATGATATGAACATTGAATACAGTGTGTATGTTTTATTCAAGGTTGACATATGCATTTTAACACTTTTAGTACTGAGGTAAATAATGCCAAGGAATTTTTAAAAAATAGTAGGCAATCATTTGTCCTCTTAATTTTATCATGCTCCTCTGACCTTCTGTTGTCCAAATCAACTAGAGGATTTTGATACATTTTTTTCAACTTTAGTCATGGTTCTAATGTGGAAATGACTATGTATCCAGATATAAGACTTTTTTTTTTTTGGATTTTCAAGGTAGGTCTCAGGGTGGCCTCAAATTCATGGTGATCCTTCTGCCTCTGCCTCCCGAGTGCTTGGACTAAAGACATGCCCCGCCAGGCCCGGCTCAGATATGAGACTATTATGCATCTTTATTCTACTTCTCAGTAATTATTTTAATAGTTGCATGATTACATGATACATAATATGTGTAAGTAAAGTATTGCTTATATGTAATAATATTTTTTCAAATATATTATAAAACCAGGCATTCATTCAATAATTAATTACTAAACAAATGTGCAAATATAAAAATACATTGATTTAAAAATGGTTTTTGGTGATTGCTTTCCCAAATATTAAGGCACCTGTTTCAATATAGGGAATAAAGATGTCCAAATAATGTCTTCTTGATTACAAAAGTCCTATTGTCAAAAGAGGCAGAGTATTCTCATCTTCCATGTTTGGTGCTACCTCACATGGCTCAGTCCTGTGCACAAATACTCTGGTTCCTAGTTATTATGGATGTTGTACTTACGCTCTCACTGCTGGGATAAAGCACGGGACCCCAAAGCAGCCAATGGGAGGAAAGCATTTATTATGTTTTGCCACCTTAAGGGTTACTTCATGAGGGGAGGGGAAAGCATGGCATGAGCAGAGGCTGGATGTCACTTCTGTCATTGCAGGTGGACAATGGCAGCAGGAGGGTGCCAAGCCAGCAGTGGCAAAATGGGGACTCATAAAACCCAAGACCTGCCCCCAGCAACACACCTGCTCCTGCAAGGCTCCACCTCCCACACTGACACCAGCCTGGGACTGAGCATCCAAAAAACATAAGGTTATGATGGTCAGTGGATTCAAACCACCACCGTTCTTTTCTAGGTAGTGCTAAGATCAGAACCACTACCTAGCATAAGCACGCTACAGGACGTCCCTATGTTTACTTTTTTTTCTATGTAGATTCAAATTGAGGTCTCTGGAAAGCACCAAACCTTGTCAGTAAAGGCTTCTACAGACTGTAAGGGGGTGGGTTGGGGGAGGAAGGGGGTTGAACTTACCGAGGCCATAGTGGAAGCAGATGAGCACATTTACTTTATATGTTTATACTTATAAGACAGAAACTGCTATGTTAAAAGCCATACATATATTCAAATTCTAATCACTCATATAAGATTAAATTTTACCTTTATCTTTGAGGCTGTGGAATTTCATGTTCCCCAGAGGGGAGTCTCCACTTTCCTTGTGCTAAACAGAGATATTATGCTCATCACACAGCCTCCTACGTGTGTATGTCTAAGCCCTGTGATTGATCCCAATCTCATTTCTCGTTAGAGAACCTTCTCTTTGTACATGATGGCAAATATCATGAAGACCCAAGACTCATCAAAATGACAAGAAGAAGTAATATCTGGGGCTTGAAAGAAGGCTCAGCAGTTAAAGGCACTTGCTTGCAAAGCTTGATGGCCCAGGTTTGATTCCCCAGTACCCAAGTAAGGCCAGATGCACAAAGTGATGCATACATCTGGAGTTTGTTTGCAATGGCTAGAGGCCCTGGCATGCCTATTTCTCTCTCTCTCACACTCTCTCTCTCCTCTCTACCCCTCTCTGTGTGTAAATAAATAAATAATTAATTAACATTTAAAAAAGAAGTCCCATCCCAAGGTTGAGCACTTGAGGGGTCATAGGAGTCATCTTTATTACATTCACCATGATTTAGGAAACATTTCAGAGGCAATGGTAAAAAGAATATGTGTGTTGTTCTCACTGCTAACCAGAGAACTTCCTCTATGGAGATGATGGTCAACCTATCATCAAAGTAGAACTTAAAAGGTTGCCAAGCTCAAGACTAAAAGACATTTTAACCATATCCTCCAAGGCCCAGAGAACATTGTGGAAAGAGGGAAAGGAAAGAATGCAAGAGCCACAGGGCGTACATAGGTGTACCATGGGGCACAAGTGTCCTGACTGGGGTATTTATGATCCTGCATTGATTATCGATACCCCCACCAGACCAGCATGGTTCTGAGCACATCAACATTCTGACATTGAGGAAGGAGGACACACAGGATGAGAGAACAGGCAAGCAGAGGGAATGCCTTGAAAGAGGGGGTCCTCAGGGGATTGGGTTGAGGTACAGGGGATGGAAATGGATACAGGGATGAGAACATTTATGTTCATATATTTAGTACTCAATAACCAAATAAAAATAATCAGTAGAAATGTTATGTCGGTAGTGAATTATTTAAAATAGAGACCACAAGAGGCCAGTCATGTGTCCCATATCTGCAAAAGTGAGTCAGAATAAAATTTAAGAACAAGTGAGAGATCTCTAAAATAGAAGTTTAAAAAATTGATAAAATGAAGGTGACCAAAAATAGAACTCTTCTTTTCATTAATTAGAAAAATAAATATCTTCAAGTGTCCATATAGCCCAACATGATTGACAGGTTTGATGCATTCTCTGTGAAAATACCATATTCTCACATGATTGAAACAAACAATTCTACAACACAGATGTGAGCAAAAGACAACCAATACAGACAATGTCATTTTTAGGAAAGATAGTAGAACAGCAGAAATTACATCACCTGGCTGTAGTAGTCAAGACAACATACTGCGGGGCTCAAAACTAATCACATCGATGAAGAGCAGAGGGGAGATCCTGGAAGTCACCCCGTGCATCTAGAGTCAAGGATGGCTTTTGCGTGATTGTTGTTTGCTTTTGTTTTCTTTTGGGAATCGAGTCTCACTATGATATAATAACCCAGGCTGATCTCAAGTTCATGGCAATCCTCCTGCCTCACCCTTTGAAATGCCAAGATTACAGGAAGAAGCCAACACACCTGGTTTGATATTTTGTTGGTGGTATTTTGGGGATTTTTTGTTTGTTTTGTTTTTGTTTTTAGTTAGGGTTTTGCTATAAACCGAAGCTTATCTGTAAGTAACTCTATAACCCCAGGCTTCCATGAACTCATGGCAATCTTCCTACATCTGCCTTCCAAGTACTAAGACTAAAGGTGTCACCATGACCAGCTTGGTTTTGATTTTTAATAGAGGTGTTAACAACAGGAACTGGAGAAAACAGTTTTAATAAACGGTGATGGGAAATGTTGATATACACATGCAGAATAATGAAACTAGATTATTATCTTTCACCAGATGTATGGATGAATTTAAAGGGCCTTAGAGGGCTGGAGAGATGGCTTAACAGTGAAGGCATTTGCCTACAAAGCAGAAGGACCAGAGTTTGATTTCCCAGGACCCATACAAAGCCTGATGTACAAGGTGGTACATGTATCTAGAATTTATCTGCAGTGTCTGGAGGCCCTCGTATGCCCATTCTCTTTCTCTACCTCTTTCTTTCTCCCACTCTCCCTCAAATAATAAATAAATAAATAAAGTATTTTTAAAAGACATATTACAGACTGGAATGTCAGGTCTGAAACTACAAAAATACTTCAAGAAAATATACCAGAAATGTATTCAACAAAAGGAATGGGTAAGCAATTCTTAAAGAAGACTCCAAAAGCAGAGGAAATAAAAGTTTTAAAAATAGGCAAATAGGATTATATTAAAGTAAAACAAAACTTTCTGTATAGCAAAGAAAATAATCCTGAGTGACATCACAGCCTATAGAATGGGGGGCCATATGTGGAAGATGTGTATTTAACAAAATGCTGGTATCCAGACTATATAATGAACTCTAATTCAGTAGTAAAATAGAAAAAAAAATAACATGCTAAAAATGTTATTTGGAAAATAGGCATTTCTTTAAAAGAAGACACAGAAATGGAAACCAGATAAATGATAAAATGTTCATCAGTAGCCACCAGGGAAATGCAAATCAAAACCACAGTGAGCTAGATAGCGGTTCATTCCAGTAAGAGGGGCTGTTGTCATAAATGCAAGTCCCCGTGAGGACATAGAGAAAAGGGAACCTTTACACACTGCTGATGGGAAAGTAAGCTATTAAAACCACTATGCAAAAGGGTATGGAGGGTCTTACAAACTTAAAAATAGAACCACCCTATGATCTAATCTGTACATATGTTCTGTACATATGAAGAAAATTAAATTAAATTGACATATGAAGTCCATACTTATGTTTATTTATTTTGTTTTAATATTTTATTTATTCACCTTCAAGCAGAGAGAGAGAGAGAGAGAGAGAGAGAGAGAGAGAGAGAGAGAGAGAGAGAGAGAGAGAGAGAGAGAGAATGCACCAGGGCCACCACCCTGTGGGTCTGGCCCATGTGGGCCCTGGGGAACCGAACCCCGGGCCTTAGGCACTGGAGGCAAGCACCCTAACCGCCGAGCCATCTCTCCATCCCCATACTTATGTTTATTGCAGAGATATTCACATAAGAGTTGAGAGTTGGAAATGATCCAAGTGTTCATCTACTGATGTGATTCCTATGAACAACGGGAACATTATTCAGCCATTAAAAAGAAAAAAATTCTTATTATTGGAGACAATAGTGGCTCAAACTAGATATCATTATGATAAGTTGTAACACACTAAAAAGACAGGCAAATTCATCTGGCTTAGCTCAAAAGAATTATCTAAAATGAAATAAAATGATCTCACATAAGTTTGAATAAAATGTTACCAGAGGTGAGAGAGAGGTGGGTACTAAGTTATAGGTAGCCAAGAGCACTGCTGGTGTGCTACTGAACAGTAGGAGGATGGCTGGAGACAGTCCTTTTAATTTTCAAGAACTGGGGGCTATAAAGATGCCTCTGTGGTTACAGGAACTTGCTTGCAAAGCCTGATGGCCCAGGTTAGATTGACCAGTACCCACATCCAGCCCAATGCACAAAGTGGCACAGGCATCTGGACAATCAAACCCAGGTGTTAAGCTTTCCAGGCCTTAATTGCTGAGCCATCTCTCCAATCCACACTTAACTTTCAAATTTTATACAGATGTATACATGTATTATAGTATCATACAGAACCCCATTTATGTGTATAGCTTTTATTTCTACATGAATTAAATTGATAAATGATTTATAAAACAGGAATTGAAAGTCTCCAACTCCCTTTGATACATTAGTTTGTTCGTGAACTCAGGTCAGTTTAATGAGCTTCTAATGTTCTACAGTCTGCAAGCAGAGCTGAGTGTAATACGTAGGGACTGTGTCCTTATGGGAAGGGCAGTGCTGTTCAGTGGTGTAACAACATCCCCTCAAATTGAATCCAGCATGATAAGGATCACAGTGCCATGGGCTGGGATCTTTGCTGGCAGATGTGTTCTTGGATGAAATCAGTTCCATGTTTTTGTAGGACAGGAGAGAATTACGTCCTTGGAGTCTTTGGGGCGATGAGGAAACAGGTGAAAGAAAGATCCAGTTTGTGGAGATACTTTTGAACTGAGTCTTCACTCAGTCCTAAGGACATTGATGGGCTTGGTCCCTAGTGCAGCCATGATACCGTGATGCTCTGGAGCCAGTGATCAGGCCTTCCTATTGGAAATGAGGAAGATATATACAGAACTGCAAAGATCCTGACGTTTTCTTGGCTCTATGTGGCATTTGTTTTGGGGAATCGCCAGCCACATAGTGTTAATTTATTGTGTACCTTAGGATGCCACCCACCGCCTTCCTGTCTATCCACTGTGGCTGACTGACAGTGAGGGCATATCGGGCTCTGCTTTGTTTGGTTTTCTAACTGGGTAATTCCCAAGATGTCAAAATGTCAAAATGGGAGATTCGCAGAGCATTGTTCCTGCAAATGCCTTAAGCAACAGGATTGCAGGTTAAGGCCACAGGTTATGAAGACCGTCCATGCCTATGGCCCCACTCCAACCTCTCATATTACAGCAGGGTTGTTCTCAATATGCCAAATTAAAATTTTGCTTCCCTCCATCTTCTGCTTCATTAGTGGAGGAATGTTGAGATGTTTTAAAGAATGCTTCCTGTGGATTGTCTGAATTTTATAAAGATAACAGTCCAGATTGAGAGGATGTGCATTTTTTAAATTATCCCCACCATCTACATGAGCCCTCACAGCAATGCAAAAATCACCTGATGATCCTTATAAAATCAGAAATAGACTTTGTGATGGGATAATAAACAGTTTTCCTTGAGGAGCAAGGCTTTATTGGTAGCTTTTGCCAGTTTTTATGTTGCAAATATTTCTTCCATGTGTGGTTAACAAACGGTTCTCAAATTCCTAAATACTTAACCATGGCCTCCAGGAGCCCATTACTAAGTGGCTCTAGCAGTTTTTCAAACCACTTACATCCTAGGTAGGGAGCAAACTGACCTCTCTATTACCCCATTTGCCTTTTGGGATTAAGTGGATTTAATTATAAACAGATCAGTCCTCCCCCTCTGTTTGGGTGAAAATTCTGTTAGCCACTTAAACCCCAAAGATACCTTTGTCCTTGAAATGCCACTGAACATACCTTAGCTCTGGGCTTGAGGTCTAAAACTGTGTTAAAGTTAGAGACATAGAGCCAGCCCAAACTCAGTTGTCAAGTGGAACCGGAAATAGTTTTCAAGGAGCCATTAACTGGAACAGGGATCCTTGGAAAAATCTTATGGGGACCAAGAACCTGGGCTCAAAGGGGAAATTCCAAATACCATAAAGCTACAGAGAAGCTACACTCATTAGAAGCTTGCCAAATTAACAATGTTTGTCTCATTTAACCTATACTGGCCTCACTCTCTGATGGAGATTCTGTTTGTGTTTTTCAGAAGGCAGTGAGAGAGCTGGGGACAACCCAATTCCACCAAAAAGCCATGGGATGATGGCTGACATCCTGGAAAGAGATGAACCACCCCTGACCTTAACACAGGGCCCAAATGAAACCTATGAGAAAGCGTCAAGATAAACAAGAGACCTACCACCACAGCAAGTCAGTTAACCCAGGAAAGGTCAGGGAGACAGACATCAACGATATCCAACACAACCCATAGCAGAAGTCCAGAGACAATAGAGATCTCAAAAATAAAGCAGACTTAAAACTCACCCACCATGACTAAAGGAACTGAGTGGAAGAGGGGGCAGAAAGAATGCAAGAGCCATGGTGGAGGAGAATATCCAGAGGTATTGTCCCCCTCAGCAACAATACACAAAGGCAGAGGGAGGAACTGGCTACCTCTAGAGCAATTCATAACCCCCTACTTCATGGACTGATTCAGTACGCCCACTGAGGAGGATCCCTAGTGGATTGGGGACAGGGAGGAGGGAAATGGGGGTATCATCATAAGATTTGCTCATCCAGTGTATCTAATTGTGGATAATAAAGATATTTTTAAAAACTATAGGAAATAAAAAATTGTTAGAGAACAAAGAGTTAGAATTCATTACTTCATTCATTCAACATTAAATTTTGTCTTTGGGGCTCTGTAATTTTGTAGAGGAAAGGCGATGAATGATGAACAAAAACACCTATACAACCATTGGTAATAGCCACATATGTACTAATGAAAATGATTTGGATTTGTTTTTGTTTTGGTACAGTGGGGTGTGTGCACGTGCCTGTGTGTGCCCCTGTGTGTGTGTGTGTGTGTGTGTGTGTACTTGTGTGTGCAGAGGAGCATGCGCTATGCTCACCCTGTGCTGCTGCAGTGGCCAGAGGAGGCTGTTGTGTGTTCACCTCTCATTTTTCCGCTTTATTTCCTTAAGACTGGGTTTTTCACTTAACATGGAGCTTGCAGTATCTCCGTAGCCTTGGATCTGGAGTTTTGATAAGGGATTCAGAGACATTGGTTCCAAATAAGAAACATTGCAACCAAGACTTGAGATATGTATAAGGAGCAAATCAGAGGTATGGAATTAGCGATCACGTAGAAGGACAGAAAGGACTCCGAAAGAGGAAAACATTAGCTCCCATGGCCAGCGCTGCTAAATGAATGTAGTATAAGATCAGTCAGTAGGATACTGGGCAAGAATTGGCCTTGGATAGCAAGGAAACATTTTGCCATTATTCTAATTATTGAGATAAATTTTGGGAGGGTTTACAGCAAATCCTATGACAGATTCCTGGTGGCCTTCATGGAGGGCATTGCAGAAGGGAAGATAGCATGAATAAATATGGAAAATCCCGAGGAATCCAGAGACAGACTGCTGTGGGTGTTCATACAATCTTTGCACAAATCTGCACAAGAAGATGGGTGTTGGAGGCGGCACAGGAGAATCAGATCCCTTTAAAATCAGCCATCAGCTTCTTGATCTAAGGAAGAGAATCAAGGATTCTGCACTTGTTTTTGTGTGTGGATTTAGATGACTCCTGCCCCATGACTCCACTGGTAAACCAGTGCCTGAACAGCAAGGTCTGTCCAATCCAACCTGGGGAGCCTCGAAGGTCAGTGCTCTGTTGCAACAGAGCAGACATCAACTTTCAGCGTGATCATTTTTGCTGAAAATGGCTGGTTTGTCAGTAAAATTCTAGCAGAAGAATGAGACTTGATTCACGGAGAGAACAGTAAAGTTCATTGGCTATCCTGTCCCCCAAATAAAGGAGGGGCAATTCTTTTTCCATTTAATTGATAAAACATTATGGGCTATATATCTAAGGGACAAATAAATATTTCTGGAATCAATTACTGATTTAGAAACTCACAGACAACAAAATTATTTTCTGTATTATGTCTTTTTATAGGCTATAAGTTTCAGTAATTAGTCCAGAATCCATTTTAATTAATATGAAGCTAAAACCTTTCAGAGATTCATTTTTCTATAAAAATTTTAAATGATACTTTATGAATTATTTTGTTTTAATTATACAAAATAGAGTTTTAAATTAGCGATTGAGGTTTGAGTCACATACTAATATATCTCAAAGTTAATTAGTATTCTTTACAATTAAGAGATGTACTCACAAGGTAACTTGCCTGTGTTGAATTTTTGATCTTGTCTTTATATGATTAATATAATGATGGAGATGCAGCAGCTGTCTAATGACTTATGTATGGAGTTCCCTTTAGAGAATAATTTATTATATATGTCTAGAAATTAGACATATGGTAATTGTCTTTGCAGGTAGGACCAGTGCTAGAGATACCTCAGATCTATTACCAAAGGTCAAAGGTAGGCTTGTTAAAAATGATAATGAAGTAATTTCATTACATTTATAATTAATGCTTAGTGCTTAGCTATTAGCAATATGTTGAAAGACATACATGAAAAGCAGGTATGTGTGATATACAATCTATTTTCCAAGTATGAAATCTTTGCCAAAATCATTATATATATGGTGAGATAGAGAGACAAATCAGATGAAAGCAGAAAGCTAACAGGAGACAAAGCGAATCTAAGGAGAGGCAGGATGGACTGGGGCTTCCCTACTCAGTGTGGAAGGGCTTGTAGTTCTCAGTGTGGAAGGGCTTGTAGTTCTCAGTGCAGAAGGGCTTGTAGTTCTCAGTGCAGAAGGGCTTGTAGTTCCCAGTGTGGAAGGGGGCTTGTAGTTCTCAGCGTGGAAGGGGGCTTGTAGTTCTCAGTGTGGAAGGGCTTGTAGATCTCAGTGCAGAAGGGCTTGTAGTTCTCAGCGTGGAAGGGGGCTTGTAGTTCTCAGTGTGGAAGGGCTTGTAGTACTCAGTGTGGAAGGGGGCTTGCACTACTTAGGTTAACACAAAGCTCTTCTGTATAAGAAACAGATTCATTCAGGATTTCTGTGTTAGAAGACTTGTTGTGTGGACCATCAGAAAACAAAGACCAAGTCTTAGAGAAACCTGTGAAGGATAAATACTTGGGCCATTTGGAAGGCTGAAGCTCAGGATAACCTGGCCTGGTGGATCTTGGAAATTATATCAGTTACCTTCACTTTCCTTGGACAAAATACCTGATGAAATTCAGTATAAGGGAGGAAGGGTTTGTTTACAGTTGATCATGGCAGGGTGATCATGATCACGCTTGCAGTCAAGAGCTGGTCAAGGTCATTCTACAGCAGAGTGAGGAACACTGGTTCTCACCCAGTTTTCTCCCTTTTGAAGAGTCCAGGACCCCAACCCAAAAAATGGTGCTGCCTGTCCACAGTCAAAGGGGGCCTTTCCTCCTCGGTGAGCCTACTCAAGCCAGAATAGCCAGAGATCCATCTAATCCAGGGAACCCTTCACAGTGAATCTGAGTCTTTTGACATCAGCAAACAACATAACTGGTCACAAGTCCTGGTGTATAGACTGTTTACTAACTTCCCAGCAGGAAGATACCAGCACCTTACTTCTGCTTCTGGTAGTGCCAGTCAACAAGCTCTGTGCAGTCCCACTTCAAGCCTCATTTCTATTCTTATGATCTGAGTTTCCCTTACATCTCCAGGTTCCAGAATTGAGCAGAATCTTGGCACGAGCCACCATCCAGGCCACTGGCAAAGCCTGCATTTCTTCCTGAGCTGCATGTTATTCCTCTCCATAAAGCTGTGTCTAAAGAACAGTGGAAGGGCTGGAGAGATGGCTCAGCGGTTAAGGCACTTGCCTTCAGTGCCTAAGGCCCCCAGTTCAATTCCCCAGTACCCACATAAGCCAGACCCAGAAGGTGTTGGCCCTGGTGCTCGTTCTCTCTCTCTCTTTCTCTCTCTCTCTCTCTCTCTGTATCTCTCTGCTTGAAAAATGAATAAATAAAATATTTGGGCTGGAGAGATAGCTCAGGGGTTAAGGTACTTGCCTCCAGTGTCTAAGGCCCTGGGTTCAATTTCCCAGGACCCACATAAGCCAGACCCACAAGGTGGTGGCCCTGGTGCGCTCTC
>PVHP010015056.1:0-38059 GCA_004024765.1 Zapus hudsonius
AGTTTATTTCAGCTTACAGTTCAAAATGTTACAGCCCATCATGGCAGGGAAGGCTTGGTAGCTGGTCATGTGTTATCTGTGCTTAGGAGGCAGAGAGTGGTGAATGCTGATACTCAGCTAGCTTGCTCCTTCTTATTCAGTCCAGGACTACACCCTGTGGAATGGTGCTGCCCTCAGAGGGGACCTTCATATCTTAATTCACCCAATACCAGACCCAGAAATTTGTCTCCTAGGTGATTCCGATCCAATCAGTTGATAATCCAAATTAACCATGCTGAGACCACGCCTTGCTAACTTTGACATCTAAACACAACACTTGTTTTTTTTTTTTTTTTGTGTGTGTGTGTGTTCATGCTTGTGGATGTGTGAGTGTGGGGAGGTGTTTGTACACATGTGTGTACAGGCCAGAGGACAATCTCAGCTATCTTCCTCAATCACTGACCATTTTATTTTTTGAGGGAGTATCTTTTGCTAAACCTAGAGTTCACCAATTCTTCTAGATGAACTAGTTAGTGAGCCCCAGGGATTCCCTTTCTCTACCTCCTGAGTACTAGGATTATATGAATATCACCATGCCTGACATTTTCCATTGGGTTCTGGTGACACAAAGTCAGGTCATCACGCTTAGATAGCAAGCACTTTACCCAACGAGCTATCTCTCCAACCACCAAATAAATCAATTTTATGCCAGAACTTTCCACCCCTTGTCTCCATATGGCTTATGGCCATCACATAATGCATACGCATTCTGTCTAATTTCAAAAGTCCCCATAGTCTTGAACAATCCCAGCACCATTCAAAAGTCCAAAGTGCATAGGCTTTTCTGAGACTCAAGGCAGATGCTTAACTGAGAGCCCGTATAAATGAATAAACAAGCTATATATTTCCCATATGCAGTGGAACATGCCCATTTCAAAATAGAGGAGTGTGAGGGCATTGCATGGAATGGTCAGACAAAAGCAAGACCAAAATCCAGCAGGGCAAACACCCAGCCATGCAGTTACATGTGTGGCATTTGGGGTCTGGGATTGAACCGTCTGGGTTGCAAAGGGCTGGAGAAGCCATGCCCCTCTACATCTGCAGCCTGCTACATTCATCCTCTCTCTTGGGCCAGCTCCATTGCATGCCTACAGCTTTCCTCAGCAGACAGCCCAGGGTTCTGGTATCTGTAACATTCTGGGGTCTCCACTCAACCCCACTTTATCTTTACAGCTTCCTGCGTAGTATCTTGTGAGGTACTGGGTTTGATCCCTAGCCCTGTAAAACAAACCAAAAACAAATTAGAATACCTGGCAGATTGCCACCAAGTGAGAAAAAAAGGGCCAGTGAATGCAACCTCAAACTTTGCAGAAGAAATAGCCTCACACCCTTCTAGGTCTGACATGGTGACACCCAGCTGTAATAGCTCTCGGGAGGTTGAGGTGGGAGATCTGGGTTCAAAGCCACCCTGGGCTACATAGTGAGGCCCTGTCTCAAAGCAAAGAAAGAAACAAAAAGACAAACTGAAGGAAAGAAACGGCCCCTTTTTAGTTTGCTGTTCAGAGGCATATATTAACAGTCTAATGGCACTAGAATATGTTGGAGACTGGGTATTGTGCATGTAAAGGCTGGGAGACATCGTTTATTATAGTCGAGAAAAACATATAAGCATGAACCAGAGTCAAAGAAGAGAGAGAGAGAGAGAGAGAGAGAGAGAGAGAGAGAGAGAGAGAGAGAGAGAGAGAGAATGAATATATTAGCTTTGTCCAAGGAGTACCCTAGAGGAGTGACAGGCGCTCTGAAGTCATGTGCCAGAGAGAGAGACAATGGAAGGATCTTCCAGGCAAAGATCAAAAGATGAGACAGATGGGCTCGAAGGCATCAGGAGATATTGATTCATCTCCTTTGGCTAGAATACAGCGTGCCAGTTGGGCAAGACAGAGAGGCTGGCAGGGTAGATTGGAGCCAAGTTGTGAAAGCCCCCCTAAGACACTTGGACATTGTCCCATAGAAAGATGACAGGAAGCCGCCCCTTCCTGACATTTTTATTATGGACAGTTTTTAGATATATAGCTGTTTTCATTTATTCATTCACTTTAATGTGCTGTGTGTGCATGTTCACGTGTGCATGTGTGTGAGCACAGAAGGACATCCTTCTACGGTTTTTCTTTTTTGAGACAGGACCCCTCACTTGCACAGGGCCAGGAACTCAGAGATCTGGCTAACCTGGCTGGCCAGTGAGCCCCAGCAATTTTCCCATCTCCATTTCCCAGCTCTGGGATCACAAGTGCATACTACCATGCCTGCTATTGTGATGTGGGTACTGAGAATTGGATTTAGGTACTCATGTTTGTGAGACAAGCACTTCACCCACTGAGCTCTCTCCAGCCCCCAAGTTTAAGAGTTTATATAATGAGTACCTATACAAGTACTCTCCAGATTATATAATTAACGTTCTGCTAACCGTGTTTAATCACCTATCGGCCCATCCCTTTACAATCAACGAGGCCATTTTATTATACATTTCAAAACACATTTCAGACTTTAGTAATTCCTCTCTAAGTACTTCAACGTGAATATCATTAACTAGAGTTCATTATTTGGTACAAAGTTATAACCATTTTAGGCTTTAAGATATGAGCATAAGATAGTTTTATATTTAAGAACTATCACAGTATTGCTTCAGGACATTGGAATGGGCAAGAATTCTGGGAATAAGGTCACCATTTTATAAAAGCAAAAATAGACAATTGGGATTACATTAAATGTTTTTAAAAATATTTATTTATTTGAGAGAGAGACAGACAGAGAGACAGAGAATGAGAGAATGGGCGTGCCAGGGCCTTTAGCCACTGCAAACAAACTCCAGGCACCTGAGCCACTTAGTCACCTTGTGTATCTGGCTTTATGTGGGCACTGGGGAATTGAACTCATGTCCTTCTGCTTTACTGGCAAGCACCTTAACCGCTGAGCCATCTCTCCAGCCCCCTTTTAAAAAAATGTTTTTTAAAAAAATATTTATTTGAGAGGGAGCGAGAGGGGGGGTATTATATCAAACTCAAAAATTCGGCACACCAAAGGAAACAATCAACAGATTGAAGAGACAAACTAAAAGATAGGAGAAAACATTTGCAAACTTATATATCTGGCACAGGGTTAATGAGGAAAATATACAAGGAGCTTAACTCATTGTGAAAAAAAGGCTAAAGTAATCTGACTTTAAACATGAGCCATCAATCTAAACAAATATTTCCCGAAGCAAGACATAAAAAAAAAAATAGCCAGTATGTGTAAAAAAAAAAATTGTTCACTCTCACTACTCAAGGGAAAGCAAATTAAGACAAATAGTGTTATAACTTCCCTCTAGTTAGAATGAAGACTATCAAAATAGCAGAAGATGGACGAGGTTAGCTACAGATAGACTGTATTGGATCGGTGCACACTGTATGTGTCTAAGTAGCCACTGAATGTTGTTAATGTGTAGAGTTGATATATGCTAACCAAAAATAAAACTTTTGGGGCTGAAGAGATGACTCAGCGGTTAAGCCACTTTGTCTGCAAAGCTTAATAACTTCGAGTTCGATTCCCCAGTACTCATTTAGAGCCAGATGGGTAAAGTGGCACATGCGTCTGGATCCCATTACAGTGGCTGGAGGCCATTCTCTCTGTCTCTCTCTCTTCTATCTTTCTTTGCTTGCAAATAGATAAATAAAAATATTTAAAAATTTTAAAAATAAAACATTTTTTCAAAGAAAAAAGATAGTGTGTACAAGGGCATAGAGGGGAAAAAACCTTACGCATTGTTGGCAGGAATATAAATTAGTACAGCCATTGTGGAAAGCAGTGTATAGGTTTCTTCACAAAATAGAGCTTCCATATGATCTAGAAATCCCACTTCTCTATTTGAGTATATATCCAAGGAAAATCAGTTCAGCTTGTTGAAGGGACATCTGCAAGCCAATGCTTGCAGAACCAGTCACAATATGGGGACACAGAAACAATGTAGGTAGCATCCATCAACTGAAGGAAAAGAGGAACAACGGTCCAGGCATGGGGGGGGGGTGAAGCCCTGTAATTTATGGCAACATGGAGAGAACCGGAGGTCATTAGGTTAAGTGAAGTAACCCCACAGAGAGTACTAGTGGGTGATCTCACACATCTGTGGAATCACATCTGTGGAATCTCCGGAGTTGAGCGTAGGGTAGTGGCTGCCAGAGGCCGGGGAGAACAGAAGGGAACAAAGGGGACGCTGACTCATGGGTATTAAGATGTTGTTAGAAGAAAGAAGTTCTGGTATTCTGTCGCTCAGTAGGAGTCCAGAGATAATCACAATGTGGTGCAGAGATTTTTCAAAATCTCAAAAGAAGGATTTTGAGTATTTTCACCATCAAGAAATAATAAATGTTTGAGGAGATTTGAATATGGATATATATTTAATATATAATAATATATATATATATTTAAATATCCCATGGTACCCAATAAATATGTGCAGTATTTATTTATAAGTTTTAAAAATGGAATACCACAGTATTAGAAGAAAGGAACAAATTAGAAACACACTTCATTAGTTAGACTGAGAGACAGCTAAGGATGTGTTAGGAGTGAGGAGGATCTGAGTCACTAAGGAGATGACCCGAAAGAGCAGTCTGTGGGTCAGTTGGCCAGCTGAATGTGGTGGAGTGAAAGGTCAGAGTTGGGGGTGTCTTAAAGGTGAAAAGCAAATTCAAGGTTTTCTAATCATCAAGGAAAGCCGTTTGGAGGTAGAGCAGAAAGTACTAAGTACAGGTATGAAATGCTCAGTTCAAGGTGCCTGCAGGGCATTTCAGGTGGATCTTTTCAGATGGCATTTGGAAATACTGCCAGGTCATCTGGAGAAATGTCAGGACTCTGTTGGCTATTACTCAAACCGAATAATTGGAATCATCAGGGTAAGGAGGTTACAGGAATACTTCCATGGAAAGTCAGTATTTAAGGAACCAAAACACGTGATGTACTAAGGAAGGCAGAGAGTGGCATTCAGAAGAAACCAGGCTTCAGATAGATATTTATTGTCTGCTCTAGTAATTATATGTTTATATTTATAGACTCATTGAATCCCTGTAATCACCCTATTTTATAGATGAGGCAATCAGAGACAAGAAAGTCAATAAATTGATGGTCTTGCAATTACCGAGTGAGTGGCAAAGCCAGTTTTGAAGTGAAGTCATTAAAACGTGTCTGTTCATGGTGGCCAGGGAAGGAGTTTCCAGGAGAGAAGAGTCAGTAGGTCACCATCTTCCATGATCTGAATCTAACCTCTCTTTCAACCTTATCTGTGTTGTGACAGGGTGTCCTAAACAGTACAGGCTGTTCTAGAACTCACTACTCAGGGATTACAGTGTGCACCACCACATGTAGCTTAACTTGATCTTTTTCAGGAACTCAGGACTAGTCAGGTAAAATGACCCATGTGTTTCCCACAAACAGAAGGCCTATGTGATCTATCAGAGGGTTTTGTGGTCAGTAGTTCTCAGAGCAACTCTATGTACAAATGTTCCGTGGTCAAATGGCTGTGAGCAATGCTTCCACCTTACTTCTCTGGGAACTTGTAACTTAAATTAGATCTTCAAAAGTGTTGTGAAGCTCCACGTTAAAGAACCTGTTCTAATTTTGTTTAGTACATGTTTTCCAGACTTATTTGAATATATTTAGCTTCACCCGCCCCTTCCAACACTTCTCATCTCTTTCTCTAGAAAAGTCTATAAACTTCTCTCGGGATTAGGTTTCTGCAATATTCTAAGGGAAAGTGGATTTAATTTTTTCTTAGCTGATTTTAAGTGAGATATGCTAGCATTAACGGATCCATGTTTCTGGTAGTCACTTTCTGTCAATTTCCCCGTAATGTCATTACGCTGCCTTTTGCTCTTCTCAGAGTCTCACACAGCACCTAATGAAGAGCCTTCCTTGTGGTAATTGTTTGGTTCATGTCCATTGAATGATGGGTAAAATGTAACTTTCTTTCATGTATTTATCTATTTTTGAGAGTGTATATGTGTGGGCACATGTGTATGTGCATGTGTATAGAAGTCAGAGGTTGATGTTGGGTGTCTTCCCAGTGGCGCTCTACCTGATCCTTTGAGACGGTGTCTTTCCCTGAATTTGGAACTGATCGATTTAGCTACACTAGCTGGCCAGCAAGTTCCAGGGTTCCTGTCTCCAGCTCCTCAGCATTGGGATAACAGTCACGTGTGATCGTGTGTGGCTGTTATGTGGGTGGCTGGGGATCTGAACCCAGGTCCTCAGGCTTGCGCAGTACTTTACCCAGTTCAGTGTTCTTCTTTTAAATAAAACTAACGTATATAAGAGAACTTACCTGATTCAAAACGTAGATGTAAATTTAGACTCAAAGCAGGATGTTATTTGAGAATAACTAGTTGAATTGTATGTATGCTTCTGGGTTAGTTGAGGATTTGAATGAATGACGGTGACATGTTGGTTATTTCTGCCCTGGCTGTATAAAGCGCTCAGTCTCAGAAACATCACTTTTTTCCTGGATAGTGCTGATCTTCTTTTATAATTTAAAGACAAACTTGGATTTTGTGCATGACTAGACACTTTGAACCTTTCTTGCTGGTTTGATACAATTATTTCTTTTGCTTTTTCTGGCATAATATTGGCAGTAATCCCATTGACTTCTTTACTGCACTTGTGAGACCATGTGTGGAACTTAATCCCTTGTGTAACATTCAGCTGTGCTCTCCGTTTTACCCTGTGGGGATGGAGGAGGGCCTTCTCTGACTTCCACCCACACCACTTTCTTATGGCTCACAACTCCCATTTCTGGTTAAGTCACATATAAGTGTGTTGGAGGGGAGAAGGAGGTGAGGAGAGAGAAAGGGAAAGAGAGAGAGAGAGAGAGAGAGAGAGAGAGAGAGAGAGAGAGAGAGAGAGAGAGAGAGAGAGAGAGAAGGCAAGTCATGCTGAGGAGATAGGCCAGTCATCCATGCAGTCCCAAGAGCATTGTGACCCTAGAAAAGCCCAGAGCTCTTGTATAGAAATGCCTGCCACCCTCCCACACAGGCAGCAACCTTACCTACATTCTCGTTTTATCTATTTCTTCACTGGATGTTCTGCCTTCGGAGCAGCACACTGGAAGCCTTGTGAGTTAAGAGGGCTCTGTAGGAGTTTTATTAACTTACAATACTTGTTTAAAATCCCCTGATTAATCATAATTATTGTTTTAGAATGAGTCTGAAGTTTTTTATGAAGAAGGCAAACCTTACTTGGGGTTTTCAGAGTCTCATCAATGTCACAAAGAGAAAGTTATTTGATTGGAATATAAGAAAGTGGTGCTGATGGTCACCATGCATAGAAGCAATGGGCATGGCGGACATTTGAATTTAAAGGTCTAAACGTATTTTATTAATTTTGTGGGGCTGGAGATGTATTTCAGGTGAGAGAGTCCTTGCCTAGCATGCACAAGCCTTGGGTTCAATCCCCGGCACTGTATAAACCAGACATGGTGGTGTACACCCGTAATTCCGGCACTTTAGAGATGGAGGTAGGAGGAAGAATCACAAGTTCAAGACCATTCTCTCCTACATAGAGAGTTTGAGGACAGCTTGGGATCCAATGAGAACTTGTCTCAAAAAATAAAAAATTCAGTAAAATTAATTCACTGGCATTTGGGAAAGTCCTGAGACTCAGATTTGGCTGTGTATATATAATAAATATACCATAAAGGTAATTTTATCATTTTCCACAGTGACATTGTGATATACATTTAAAATAGAAATATTTTGCCTAGTTTGACAAAATTTTATTGTCGTATAGAAAGAAAGTAACATCTATGATCATTGCAATGCTACTTAAATATTTAGGACAAATACCAGATTTCTTTCTCCAGGATGAACAACGATTAATGACGTCATCACACTGGACATTGTTGCAATGAGAAGAGCATACACTTTAGGCTGAAAGCATGGGAAATGCCGATGGTATTCATTAAGAACGAAATAATAAGAGGGGCGATGTTTCCATCTCTGTCCCCTCCCCCACAGCATATCTTCTGTGCTCAGAATTCCCTTTGAAGCCAATATGTGATCTTTGCTTTAATCCATTTTTTAAGCTTCCTTTGAAGTCAGTGGGAGCTCATGCCTGGAAGAGAGGAAAGTGGCAGAGGATTGGGTCCTGCTGGGATTAGAATGGTTGGCCTAATCAGCACCAGAAAATGATGTGTATTGATTGACCTCATGGGCATGGTCTGCCAGGCTCCATGCCAAAGCTAAGCTCACACTAGTTATGTGTATGTGTGTGTGTGTAGAAGCCAGAGGCTGATCTGTTACCTACTATTACAAAACTTTTAAAACTGCCCAAACCAGGAAGTGCTTTTGGGGATGGGATATTTTGTTGTTTTTGTTGTTGCGTGTTTCAATGATTGTATAGAAAAGAGTATTTGTAGAAACAATTACTTTATGTAGACACTCTCTCAAATGTTGCACTTATAAGAATTTTCCATGTAGCTAAACTAATGATTCTCCTGTTTAAAATAACTTCAGATTACTCAGCATTTTAAAAGTCTCATTAAATACTTTGAAAAAGGTGGAAATTTTTATTATTTTTAATTATTTATTTTTTATTATTAATATATGTATGTGTGTATATGTGTATGCATAGATGCACATATAGGGATCAAAGGATAACCTTGAGTTTTTAAAAAATATTTATTTCCTTGAGAGAGAGAGAGAGAGAGAGAGAGAGAGAGAGAGAGAGAGAGAGAGAGAATGAATATGGGTGCATCAGGGCCTCCTGCTTCTGTGCTCCAGACCCATGCACCACATGGTGCATCTGGCTTTATGCAGGTACTGGAGAATAGATCCTGGCTGTGTCAGGCTTTGCAAGAAGTTCCTCTAACTGTGGTCATCTCTCTAGCCCAACCTTGGGCTTTTTTTGTCCTTTCCTGTCTTCTTTTTAATTTAATTTAATTTTTACAACTTATAACAGGTTATACTCCTTTATCCCCTCTTCCCAGCTCCAGTTCCCATGGAGGCCCTCCTCAGTGGGGTTATGGTATTTACTGTGGAGTCATGAAGGCCTCAGTCAGTCCCTGAGGGCAGTGGGGAACTGTGCCACAGGGCATTTCTCCCCACTCTGTGGCCCTTACAATCTTCCCACCCCCTCTTCTGCAGTATTCCCTAAGCCATGGCAGGCCTGTTTCTGCCTTATTGTTTTGAGGCAGGGTCTCTCTTTTGCTGTTTTTGTCATTGCATGTGGGCCAGTGTAGGTGACCAAGAGCTTCTGAATGCTCCTGGCTCTGCCTCCCAGTGCCATTGGCCCTTTGGAAGCATCACTGTGTCTGGCTTTGCACAGGTGCTGGGAGATTGAACTGGGGCATCTTTAACCATTAAACCATCTCCTCGACCCTATTTTTTTTATTGTCCATAAGTTACAATATTTAATGGGCAAACAATGAGTTGTTCTCCCTAGTTCCCCAATGTCCCTCTTCCCCATCCCCAATCAGCTGGATATCCTCCTCTGTGGGCACTCTGGATCAGTCCTTGGGGCAGGGGACCATGGATAGCCCAGTTCCGCAGACCCTAGCATGTTGTTACTGAGGGGGGCCATGTCTCTGGATAATCTACCCCATCAAGGCTCTCACAATCTTTCCGCCCCCTCTTCCTCTTGGTTCCCTGAGTTGTGGTGGGTGAGTATCAAGGCTGCTTTATTGTTGAAAACTTAGGGGTCTCTGTACTACTTTTTTAGGTTGTCAAAAATCATTGGTGTCTGTCTGGTTTATTGTTGACTGATTGGCTGTGGCTATATGGGTCACTTGCTCATCTCATCATTCTTTGCAGGGTTCCATATGGATCCTCCCCGTCTGGGGTGTCTCATCTCTTGCCAGGATGTCAGCTATCAGCAGTTCATTGGTAGGGTTGGATGAGCCACAGATCTCTCACTGCCTTCTGAAAGATACAAACAGAATCTCCTTCAGAGAGTGAGATCAGTATAGGTTAACTGAGATACACTTTTCTGAATTAGCTAGATTGTATTTTTAGTGGCCTCTCCGTCAATCTCTCGAATAGTGCATCTCTCCTTGGGGGCCCCAGAGTCTGGCTCCCAGTGTAAATTGCCCTAAGTCCTCAGTTCCAGTCAAGGGCTCCCCCTCACTAAGTGGAATATTTGGCCAAATTTAAAAGCTGTTGATTGTCTTCCCCAGGCTTTGGCACCTCTGTTACACAAGTGCTCCTTTCTTGGTTTACTGTTCATTCCCAGTAGGAAGTGTGGTCAGCCTACTCATGGCAGCAGACTGTGTTTCATGCCAGTGGTCTCTGTTGACTCCAGCTGTCCTTGACCAGCTTCTCCTGGCAGTTTATGCAGTGCCTTCCAGCACTACACTAACTACCATCTGGGGGCTGTTTACCAGTCTGGATCTTGAAGGGTCTCTCAATGCTGATAGATGGCTTTCTGTGGTTTCTTCAGCAACAGGGTTTTGCCTCAGGCCTGGGGTGGGCATTCAAGAGCTTTAACAGAATCCTGTCTTGTTTTTGGGGCCTCATGGGTCACTTTGGTCAACAGCTCAGTGAGGGAAGGAGCCAGTGACTGGGACCAGGAGTTGCCAGACTGATAAGTTTTTCACAGGCTTAGACTCTCTCCCCTTCTATTTACAGCCCCTCTTGCCAGACGACGCCCACTACTTGCTCAATAGATTATAGTATGCGTGTGAGGATTTTATAATTTTGAACCCATTTTGGTTTAGCTTCATGCTTAAGTCTCTTACCCCTCATTCATAACCTCTCACTTCTTTCTACTGGTTTACCTAGAGTTTACGGTTAACCTGTTTAGGAACCACATATGAGGAAGAATATGCAGTGTTTGGCTCTCTGTTCTTTTGAGAGATCGCTTAGTAGGATCTGCTCCAAGTCAGACCATTTTTCCCTAAATTTTGATATGTCATTTTTCCTTTCAGCTGAATAGAATTCCATCGTGTAAATATACCAAAGCTTTGTTATCCATTCCTCCATGGAAGGACATTTTGGTTGATCCCAATTCTTGGCTATTATAAATTGAGCTGCTATAAACATAGTAGCACAAATGTCTGTATCCTGAGATGTGACATCTCCAGGGTAGATGCCTAGTAGAGGGATAGTTGGATCCATTGGTAGCTCAATGTCCATTCTGTTTAGGAGTCTCCACAATGCTTTCTAAAGTGGTTGAATAAGCTTGCAATCCCACCAGCAGTGAATGAGGGTTCCTTTTTCCCCACATCCTCGCCAGCAATTATTGTTGTTGGTTTTCTTTATGATTGCCATTCTGACTGGAGTAAGGTGGTATCTCATTGTAGTTTTTATTTGTATTGCCCTGGTGCTTAAGGATGCTGAGCACTTTCTCATGTGAGTAAAGGCCATATGTGTTTCTTCCTCTGTGAATTCTCTGTTGAGATCAGTGCTCCATTTGTGAGGGGGCAGTTTGAGTTTTTGTTATTGATTTTTTTTGAGTTCTCTGTAGGTTCTGGAAATTAGGCTTCTGTCTGAGTTGTAGCTGGTGAAAATCATCTCCCAGTTTGAAGGGGGTCTATTGGCTCTGAGTATGGTGCTTTTGTCTGTACAGAAGCTTTTGAGCCTGATCAGGTCCCATTAGTTAAGTGGATGTTGCACTTCCTGGGCTACTAGGGATTTGCTCAGGAAGTTATGTGATTTTGTATTCGGTTGGCTGGGACTTTGTTTAGGATTTTCGCATCCAAGTTCATCAGCGATATGGGTCTGTAGTTTTATTTTCTTGTTGCATCTTTGCCTGGTTTGGGGATTAGGGCGATGCTAGCTTCGTAGGAGTTTGGTAGTTTACCCCCTTTTTCTATGCCCCTGACAAGCCTCAAAAAGAGAGGTTTCAGTTCTATGATGAAGGTTTGGTAGAATTCAGCTAAGAGAACATCTGGACCTGGGCTTTTTTGTTTGGGGAGGTTCTTGATTGCAGATTCAATCTCTGTGATTGCAATAGAATTGTTTAGCATCTTTATCTGCTCTGGGCTGAGCTTTGGTAGTTGGTAGGTATCCAGAAATTTATCCATTTCTTCCAGGTTTTCTAATTTTGTGGAGTAGAGGTTTTGGAAGTATGACCTGATGATACTTCCAACCTCTTCCGGGTCTGTTGTGACCTCACCCTTGTCATTTCTGATTTTGTTGACCCGACCCTATTTTTAATACTTCTTGCTCTTTCTTTGCTACCTTCAGTTGTCCTCTGTACCATGGACTGTGTTTCTGCTCTGCTGTCTGATTTTAAATGTTAGTCTGAAGAAAGGGCAGTTGCCTCATGTGGATCTGTACCTTCTGTCAGACGTGCAAGGCTGTTCTTACCCTTCTGTTCTTTTTCTCTTTCCTTATTCTGGTGGGCATAGGATGCCTCCATCAATGTTTGACAAGTAGATAAATGTTGGTTTCAGGCCAGGTGTGGTGGCACATGCCTTTAATCCCAGCACTCAGGAGGCAGAGGTAGGAGGATCGCTGTGAGTTCAAGGCCACCCTAAGACTACATAGCTAGCTCCCATCGTGGCAGCCTGGGCCAGAGTGAGATCCTACCTTGTGAAGAAAAAAAAAAAGAAAAGAAAATTCTGGTCTCAAGGTGGAGTTTTATATCTGATTCTCTGATTGGATCTTGACCCGGCTGCCTCTCAGGGTATTAAACTCAGCAGTTCAAAACTGATTCTAGCAGTTTCAGCCAAGGGCTCGACTTTCAGTTTCTGTGAGTGGCATTGCCCTGGATCTGGCTTCCATCTAGCCTGGAAAATCAGCTCTTGACATCACTTCTAATCTGGTCTTAAAGCCTGTCACATCTGCCCATGATTCATGATCTGCCACTGCCTCACCCAAATCCTCATCATATCTTGGGGATGACTACAGCTGTCTTCCCCTCTTGTGGCTTCTTTGAACAAGCATGTTTTCACACTGTTGCAAATTTTCATCACGTACAAAAGAACTTCTTGTTTGTCTCAGCAGACATTGAAAACTTTATAACCTGGTCTGACTGTCTAGCTCTTTTTTTTTCAACCCCATGAGTCTATTAATCTTGTCATTGGAATGTGCTTGGAAAATATGTATGTGTTCTTCAAGACCAGGAGAGCTTCCACTCCTCAAGATGTCTGAGGAGATTTCAGTTAAAACACTTATATATAAGAGGGTTTTTTTTCTCCCTTAATTTAATTTAATTTAATAAGCAAGGCTTATTAAATCAATCATTTTATTTTAAAAAATGACAATGCAGTGAAAGAAACATTAACTCCAAGCATTAAATCTGACAGGAACAGGAACTTTTTAAAAATATTTATTTTTATTTACTTATTTGCAATCAGAGAGAGATAGAAGAGAGACAGAGAGCATGGGCACACCAGGGCCTCCAGCTGCTGCCAACAGACTCCAGATGCATCTGACTTTACATGGGTATTGGGGAATCAAACTCGGGTCTTTAGGCTTTGTAGGCAAGTGGCTTAGCCACTAAGTCATCTCTCCAGCCCAGGAACAGGAACTTTTTTTTTTTATTGTCCATAATGAGTTACATTGTTTAGTGGGCCAACAATGAGTTGTTATCCCCAATTCCTCATTGCCCCCCCTCCCCATCCCCAGTCATCTGGATATCCTCCTCCATGGGCCATCTGGATCAGTCTTTGTGGTAGGGGACCATGGATAGCCTAGTATTCAGCTGGGTTCTCCTGACCCAAGTGTGTTGTTACTGAGGGGTGTCATGCCTCTGATAATCTCCCCCACTGCGGCTCTCACAATCTTTCCACCCCCTCTTCCGCTCAATATTTTTTTAAATTTTTAAAAATATTTTATTTATTTATGAGCGAGAGAGAGAGAGAGAGATAAAGAGAGAGAATGAGAATGGGTGCACCAAGACCTCCAGCCACTGCAAATGAACTCCAGACACATGTGCCCTCTTGTGCATCTGGCTTTATATGGGCACTGGGGAACAGGAACTTTTAAAGGAACATGGAAAATATCAATAGGGCCATTTTTCTTATGAAGACTTGTATCTAACTTTAGAGTTGTTTCTGGACAGTGGTAGATACATAAAACTGATCTGTTTATGCAATTTAAAACTCAAGTGCGGGGGCTGGGAAGATTGCCTCATGATTAAAGTTGTGTTCTTGAAAAACCTGTTGGCTTGGATTCAATTCCTCAACTACCCATGTAAGCTGGACACAAAAAGTGGTGCAAATATCTGATGTTTATTTGCAGTGGCAAGACGCCCTGGCATGTGTATACACCCCCCACATACCCCATTGTGCAAATAAATGTATAAAAATTAAGTGGGTGTATATGACTTTATTCAACAAATAAATAAAAGTAAATTTTGATAGTATTGTTTGGGCTCTTAAAGGAAAGAGAAAAAAAATTAGACTCAAATCTAGAAGCAGAGGGCTGGAAAGATGGCTCAGTGGTTAAGGCACTTGCCTCCAGTGCCCAAGGCCCCGGGTTCAATTCCCCAGGACCTACATAAGCCAGACCTACAAGGTGGTGGCTCTGGTGCATTCTCTCTCTGTGTATCTCTTTGCTTGAAAATGAATAAATAAAATATATATTAAAAAAAGAAGTAAAAAAAATCTGGAACCAGAGAAGAGGGGAAAGACAGAACAAAGCAGTGAAGGGAAAGGCCGGAAGGGACAGGAGCTGAAGAGGAAAAGGCCAGCCTCTCCTGCTCCTTGGTGATGCCCTCACTGCTCAGCACTCTGTCTTTATGTCTCTCCATTGCCCTTCTCTTACTTGTCACTTACCTATCTGGCCCACTCCAACCTCCTCCAATAGCCAAGGCACTTAGCCTTTCCTCCCTGTGTCTGAGTTAATTTTTCTGCAAGCGTCTGCTCTCAACCACCCCCTGCCACAGTCGAGGGTCCTACTCACTGTGAAGTCTCATTTCTTTCCTCTCTGTCTAGAGGAATGGTAATTCTACCTGCTCCCCATCAGCTCAGTGGAGTCCTAACTTTGCTTTGGTGTGTTATTTAACCTTCTGGGCCTCAGTACCTTTATCTGTGAAAGGGGATTACAACACTGAGTCACTCCCTCAACAGATCCTCAGTAAACATTCTTTCCCTTCCCAGTTTGCTTTCTACTGCTGTTCCCTTTCCTTCTCTACTGATACCTGCCTTTAAAAAATTATTTATTGATTGACTTGCAAGGAGAGAGAGAGAGAGAGAGAGAGAGAGAGAGAGAGAGAGAGGGAATGGGCACACTAGGGTCTCCTGCCACTGCAAATGAACTTCAGATGCCTGTGCCCCTTTGTGCATTCGGCTTTACGTGGATACTGAGGACTCAAACCCGCGCTGCCAGGCTTTGCAAGCAAGTGCCTTTAACCACAGAGCTGTCTCTTCAGCCCCCTGATAACCTGCCTTTTAATTCTCTCATCAACTGAGCTATCTGCTTAGAATTGGCCAGTGGAATTCTTTCTGGAGATGACCCCTTTGTCAGAGGAAGGCACTGAGAGAGGGCATCTCTATACCGGCTTTAGCCTCAGACACGCCAGGCTCAGGTCTTGAACATATCATGTACTAGCTGGGTGGGCTTTGGAAAGTTGCATGTTCTCCTTTGTTTCCTGGTGAGAAGTGTTTCTACTCCACTGGTTTACAGTGAGGATTAAATGAACTACTTCATGAAAAGCTTAATATAATGCCCTATATGTTGAAAGTGCTCAATCAATATTAGCTGGTATTATTAAATAATTTAGACAAATGCTGAGTGTCTTATGATGACACAGTGTGTGAAGTGTCCCAGCTGCATTTTTTCCCATCTCAGAAGGAAAGTTTGCCAGGGGCCTATTCCAATGCCATATCAAAAGCATACCTTTGATTGGCGTTGCCTGGGTTCACTGCCTGCTGTGGAGGGGGTGTGGATGGAGGTGACAGCTTGGCTGACAAGGGGGAAAGCCATACCAAAAGGGGAACTCAGGTACAAAGGAATGAAACAGAGATTCCCATATGGCTGCCTGGTACAGGAGACAGGTGTGGAGCTGGCTGTTGCTGCCACCACCTGGCCTTCCCTCGCCATGGAATTCCTGGTGGTACAAGAGTCCTAGAGTCTTGCTTTGAAACAGGACAACCTTGGAAGTGTTATACTCTTCATTCTAGTAGACAAGTAAAATTTTGAGATCCTATCTAGTAAGGAGTCCCAATTTCAGGTGTGTGTGTGTGTGTGTGTGTGTGTGTGTGTGTGTGTGTGTGTTTCCCCAGTGAAAAACAGTAGGAATGCTTAAAGATGAAACTACTTCAAGCCTCAGCAAAGTGCATAGATGTACAAATAGTAATTGTCATAAAAGAAGTTAAAAAGAATCTGCATCTGCTAGTCTGGTGTGGCAGCGCTGCATACCTACAATCCCTTTTGTTCCCGAGGCAGGAGGATTAAAAGCTCTGGTACAGCCTGGACAATTCAGACTTTGCCTCAGTGTTAAGAAATAAAGAGAGCTGAGGGGGCTGGGGAGATGGCTTAGCAGTTAAAGGTGCTTGCTTACAGAGCCTGCTGGCTAAATTCAATTTCCCAGTACCCGTATAAAAGCTGGTGCACAAAGCAGCACATGCATCTGGAGTGCAGCAGCCCCTCCCTCTATCTATCCTCATAAGTAAATAAATAAATAAATAATCTTTGTAAACAGAGCTGGGGGTGTAGCTCAGCAGTAGAGTGCTTTCCTAGCATTTGCAATGATGTGAGATTCTTGAGTTCTTAGTAAGATTTGAACTTCAACCCAAGTCCTTATCCAGGTTTAGCAAAGAACTGAAAAGATTTATTTTAAGGAAGAAAGTAAGTAAGAAGAGAAAGGTAAAATTCCCAAGCTCAGTAGCTGGGACGGGTCCTCAGCAGGACACCAAGCGGCAGCCTGGTTTGGGCTTCTTTATAACCTTGGAAATGTAAAGAAGGAGGCATTTAGTTGGGATGTGCTTCACGTTCAGATTCAAGTGCGTAGCAGAGATCTTGATTGTTTGGTGGGCACGGGCTTAGAAGGACTCCACCACCCTTGGAGGGGATGGAAGCCAGGTTTGAGGAAAGCTGGGAAAGAAAGCCTTTTAAAATCAAGGACTGAAAAGTGGATCTAAGTGGCCATTATCTAGTCTGGTTGAGATAGGTTGGCATCATGTCCTCCTTGGGCCTCTGTTCCTGGATGATTACCTTTAATAAAGCCACCTTACTCCTATTCTCTGTCAGCAAGACCCTGGGTTCAGTCCCTACTCTCCCTCCCCCCCCCTCTCTCTCTCTCACACACACACACACACACACACACAACATAAAGAAGAATATTTGTCGAAATACTTTACAGCATACTCTCCACTGGACTAGATCAGCACTGTACTAGGAAACCAGACAAGATGTGTATGTAAAGGTGATATGTCATTTCCTATGTAGTTTGAAAGGGTAGGTGCATTTTTTTCCTCTGTAGCTGTTTTTTTTTTTTTCTTTCTTTCTTTTTTTCTTTCTT
This sequence comes from Zapus hudsonius, assembly GCA_004024765.1. NCBI lineage: Eukaryota > Metazoa > Chordata > Mammalia > Rodentia > Dipodidae > Zapus > Zapus hudsonius. The sequence continues at coordinate 17,413 of PVHP010015056.1, forward strand.
AAACTAACAATTTCTGACATACACTGAGGCTGAGGCAGAATATCTAAGTTTGGCGGGTCTCCAGAAAATCCAGTATGCTTGCCTGGTGACATGGTGACTTGATATTACATGACATTTAACATATACAAGTTCAATCAGGAGGATTTGAAAGTGGTTTAAAGCATGGTAATGCTGCATGTCAATTACGTCCATACGTGCAGGCCTGCCCAGGGCTCACTGGCAGGGGAGTGTGTGTGCTTTTGCCTTTTCTCCCTGATCTGCTCACTCGGGCCTCCCACAGTGGGATCACCTTCCAGAGCAGAGGGTGATTCTGCTGTTTACACATGGCCCTGAGTACAATCAACTCTTTCATCTCTTATTTAACACAAGAAAGAGTCACTGTGTTTTCCCAATGTAGTAGGAAAACAGTTTTGCCACAGGCTCTAGTCTCTAGTTGGCACTTTGCTAATGCATTTTTAGCAATGGTTTCCAGAATGAGATTTTTGCTGTTCCAGCTGCTGGGAACCTGAAATGGGGGGAAGTGCAATTTCTCACTCCACAGTTGTCACCTTTTCTGCCATTCCACACATTCTTCCCCAAACATGTTCTCTCTCTCTCTCTCTCTCTCTCTCTCTCTCTCTCTCTCTCTCTCTCTCTCTCTCTCTCTCCCTCCCCACCTCTCTCCCTCTCTCCCTCTCCCTTTGGCCCTTGTATATGGCCAGAAATTGTCTGTTGGAGCCAGCCATTAGCGATGTGGTGCTCAGTGCTGTTAGAACCAGAATGTCTCTAATCGCCACTTGACAAGCAAGAGTTTCTACTTCCCAGAAGTGGCCCAGGTCCCCCTTCTCAACTGCAAAACAATGAATGAGTTGCCATTTCCCCGAAATGGCCCAGACCACCTGTCTGATTACTTTTTCTCTGACGTGGCCTAGGCCACTGAAGCAGTGGGAGAATTCCAGTGACCCCACGGTCCCTATAAGAACTCCCTAGTCTGAGAATGGGAGGAAATCTCTCCTATCCATACTTCAAGTTCACAAAGAACTGCAATAATTAGACATCATAAAACATCATCAGAATTAATTTGCCAGTCACCAAATGGGCTAATGAAATGAACAGACAGTTCACAAAGAAGAAACACAAATGGGCCACAAGTACTGAAAAAAGAAACATTCAACATCTGTAGCCATCAGAGACATGCAAAACAAAACAACTTAGAGATGCTATTTTACCCCAGTGAGAAGGGCCATCATCAAGCAAACCGAGGTCAAGTGCTGACCAGGATGGGAGGAGGGGGGCGAGGGGAGAGCCCTCTTCCACCTGGTGGGAGTGCAAACTAATACAGCCAGTAGAGAAATCACTATGGAGGTTTCTCAGAAGTTCAAAATCGACCTCCTATACAATCCAGTCATACCACTCCTGGGCATGCACCCCGAGGATCCACACTCCCCTGCAGAGACGCTACAGCTATTCACAACAGCTAAGAATTGATGCTCATCACACGAGTGGAGGATGAAAATGTGATATCCAGTGAATACAATGGAATTCTACTCAGCAGTGTGTAGCAGGAAAATGGATGAATCTGGAAAGAATCATATTCAGTGGAGTGACTCAAACTCAAAAATCCTCCTGCTTTCTCTGACGTGTGGGTCTTCGCTTACAATATCTGTAAGTATGTATACATTGGGGGAAGGGGATGTGAAGAAAACCTAGGAACAGAGCCAAAACCCAAAGTGAATATAAAGAATATAAAGAGCTGGAAGGGGGGATGGGCCAAAGGCTATAGGTGACACTTCAACTCAAGGAGGGAAAATGGAGTGGGGAGAATATTGTGAGTGAGAGGAGGGAAGGATGGGAATGAAAATAAAATTGCATTTCAAAATGCCAAAAAATAAAATGCTTTGTAAGAGAAGTTGCCATGGACTTCCTGGCCCTTCTCGGGCTTTCTTGCATAAAGCCGAGCTCTGCTGTTGAACTGAGTCTTTCTTAAGTCCTCTGCTCCTTCCAGGCTTTTCCCTAATAAGTGACAGGCACGGGAACCCCGTTGGTAGTTGATACTTGGTAACTGACAACTAGAGTTGGAGAACTGCTCCGAAGGAACAGAACTCCTGAGCTTGTTGAAACCAGGGTCTAAGCCCAGAGGAATTTCCCATCCCCCTGTGATCACCAAGCTCTTCTTGGCAGAAGAGTGTAGAGGGACTCTGCAATAAGCCATAGAATCATGCAGCTTCCGTAATGATAGGACCTCAATCTTCCGTTGAGCTGTAGATACGTGATTTGTTTAAGGTAAAATATGTAGCAAATAACCTCAGCTTCCTGGCTGCAGGCTGGTGTCCCTGTCTCTGAGGAACTGGTTTAGTAAAAACAGGTTTGGCCTGTTTTGTGATAGTACCACCCCACACCCTTCAGTGAGCTCCCAGAAAGGGGGAGAACAAAGTCCACATTCTTTCTGCTTGTTTTCTTTCTTTCTTTCTTTCTTTTTAGGGAGCATGACTGTCATTGGCAAAGTACCAAGGGAACAATAGACTGAAAACATCTCAGGCTTGTATGTCCATGGGAATGGAATGGGAAGGATTAGAACGGGCCAGGTTAGGATGGGTGAAGAATGAATGATGCTTATAGTGAAACCTGTAATTGTAACAATTGATTTCACTTATGGTAATGACTGCTTAGGGAATTAATAGGGGTTCTGTGAATGTCTCTTTCTTTCATCTGGTTGGCATTAGGGTGACTGGCAAGCAGGGAATACGCAATGGAAAATAGCTCATTCTCAGCACTTCACCTAGGATGGTGCTGTCACGGTCTTGCTCTCCTTTTGCGACGAGAAACTCCCTGCAGACTTCATGACACCCAGGAAAGTGGACACAGTTTTTTTGAGGGGCAGAAACAGCAGATTGATTAGTGGACACTTACTTGAATGTTAGTTTCAATTCAAGCTTCTTGAAGCCCAGAGTTCAGGTCATGTAGCCGTAAAAGGAGAGGCATTCTTCTCTTTTATCTTTTGATGGCATTGGTTTCAATTCTATTGTCTATGATTATTATTTTTAATCACAACTAGAAAACTTTAAAATTCACTTATTTTATTTGAAACATTAAAGGTGTACATATCTACAAAGTACCATATCATTCATACATACACACACATTATATAAAGTTCGAATTAGGGTAAACATTTATTTCCTTTAATATTTATCGTTGTCTATGATAAGACATTCTAACATTTTTTTTTCACTTTATAAAAACACCCAGTACATTATCATCGCCTTATAGTTCTCTTATTGTATGTACATGGGACACCAGAACTTGCCTCTTCTAACTGTAACTTAATCCCTGGTGACCAATCAATCTTTCCCCTCATCTTCATCTCTTCTATGTCCCCAGGCTCCTCCCTATTTCACTCTGGACTTCCATGAGCTGGACTTTGTTTTTTAAAATGCTGCATTTTCTAATGTAGCATGTGCTACACCCAAAGGAAAGAAGATTTATTTAGATAGCAACATATAAGTGCCCGTTTCTCCACACCATGGTTATAGTTCTTTCCTAGGATCCAAAAATCTTTTGCCTGTGGCACATGACCAGCAACTGTGCGTGACTGTAAACTTTATTAAATCAGCTGAGCCATTACGTGTAGAAGGACCGCGGATTGCTGAATGTTAGTTTCAAACAACAGGCAAATAAAACATTACAACTACAATTCTGAAGATAGAAATGTATATACTTTCAGATCTATGAAATTTGGCTGTATTCCAGATTCTCACGAAGGACCAGAAACTGTCTCTGGAATTCTGTCATGAGAGATAAAAAGATCTCAATTTAGCTTTTCTTTACTCAAAGCTTAAATTGAAGAATACTATGTTAAGTGGCTTTGAGTCTTCAGTATGACAGAAAAAGTCTTTACTCCCTTTCTGGCCTGTGTGTGTGTGTGTGTGTGTGTGTGTGTGTGTGTGTGTGTGTGTGTGTTGGTCAAAACCTTTTATTTCTATATATGTTGTAAATCTCAAAATTTATCATTATTATTGTGATTCAAGTTGTCAGTTTGCCTCTTCGTGACCTCGCGGCATAATAGCAGCATGTCTGACTCCAATTTTTCTCTTAAAGACAGTTTAATAGGAAAGATATTTTAAATGTTCATGAACCTTCTTGATCTATGGGCTTACTATGTATAGGTTCAGTCAACTTAGACTGAAAATATTTGGAAAATGTATGTATACTTAACATAATCAGGATTTCTTATTACCGTTTCACAGTGTAGGATAATGACTATACAGTGTTTACGTAATTTAAAGTATACAGGAGAATGTGAGTAAGCTGAATACAAATGCTACACTACTTTATATAAGGGACCTGAGTATCCATGGTATTTTGGATCTGTGAGGAAATCCTGTATCTAAACCCTTATGATATGAAGTATTAGCTTTTCAAAAACTTAGTTTGTTTAAAAACTAACTTAGTTTTGAAAGGCATTTTTTCAGTGGATGCAGAATTTAAATTTACATTATTTTTATTTCAATATATTAAAAATGCCATTTTGTATTTTTTTTGCCATTTTGTATTCTTCCCTGCAGTCTCTTTCTAGAAACCTGTAGCCACATTTATTATAATCATATTGTATGTGTTCTTCGTTACATATTTTGTGTGTATGCATATGTGTATGTGTTTGTATGTGTGGTGATGCATGCGTGTGGAGGCCAGAGGTTGACACTGGTGTTAGTGAGGCTCTTTTACAGCCTCTCTCTACCTTATTCTTTGAAACGGGGTCTCCTGCTGAACTTAGAGCACATCAATTGTCTAGACTAGCTAGCTATGAGCCTCACAGACTTGCTGTCTCTTCCTCCCCAGGATGTATAGCAGTGTACCACTGCACCTAGCCATTTACTTACATAGTTTCTGGGAATCCAAACTCAGATCTTCATGCTTGTATGACAAGTGTTTTACCCACTGAGCCATCTTCCAGCTCCAAGTATCTTTCTTTTTTCTGATAACTTTTACATTTATTCTCTAATGTGGCTTTTCAGCATTTTGATTACATACCTTTATGCCCCTTTCTTGTTGACCCTGTTTGTAGTTCACTGAATATCATGAATTTATGAGTACATACTTTCTATAAGTGACAGAAATTCATTATATTTTCAAATGTCTTCTCCAACATTCTTCTTTTTCTGTGACTCTGGATATGATAGATCCCAGTTTTTCTCTTCTCAATTTAGTGAAAATATCAGCTGTCTTTGGGCTGCTTCTTTCTCTGGTCTGAAAATTGTACCCTAGGAAGGAAAACATGGCTTGTTTACTCTAGGATTGTTCTAATTTCTTTTCCTCTTTCCAGAAATCATAGGCAAGCTACTATCTCTTGTGTAGCAGCTAAACATCAGAACTGAGACTAGGGGGAAAACAATTAGAAAAGGTACAAAAATTAAAAAAGAACTCACCTTCAGGTTTTGAAAATCCTTTTAGGTCATCCTTAAACAGGAATACTTCCTGAAAGGTTCTTCTTGTCATCTTTGTCCCAGCTTCAACAAAAGCTGGTATTAACATCATTACTTCGCTTATGGAGAATGGTAAAGGAACTGTGAACTTTGATAATCTTTTATTGTCAAATATGGATGTTCTGTGTTACCTGAATGTTTAATTCAACAATATCTTTGGAGCATCTTTCCACATCAGAGAACTTGGACAATCACCACCCTTGAAAATGATTGCCTCATGTTTCATTATGGGCATGAAGCTGATGAATTGTGGAAAGTCGAACTAATTTCTTTGAAAGGCTCCTTTTCTCAGATGTGACATTAACGTATGTGCTGCAAATGAAATATGTGAGTAGACATAAAACGTTGCATTTAGAAATATGCTTTGTATTATGTTAACTAAGAAATGAGAGCAGCAGATGGCTTCCTTGTAAACTTCTTGATTTGCTACTTGGATTTGTTTGCTAATTCGGAATTGTTTCCTGGAAATAAGACAGGCCACACTGGCAGTATGCAGTGTTACGATGCAGGGCATGGGGTAACCCAGCAAGAAATCAACATTGGAGTTTCAAGAGATTGACAAGATTCATGAAAATTTATTTCTTTAGGATGTGACTCAGATGTTTCTGATTTAAAAAAAAAGACAGGCAAAAATGAAATGAAAACAAGAAGGAAAACAACTTGTCTGACATATGTTGCCTTAGTCTTGATCTAACATTAATGCCTAGTTTAACCTTGAACTACCTAAAAAGAACTTCAACTATCATTTGTAACTCCTATGTCATCTTTTAATTTTTGAACCAAATATAGAAATTTTATCATAGGGTTGGGGAGATGGCTCAGTGGGTAAGGTGTATGTCTGCAAAGCCTAATGACCTGAGTTTGATTCCCCAGTACCAACATTAAGCCAGATGCACAAAGGGGCACATGCATCTGGAGTTCATTTGCAGTGGCTAGGGACCTGAAATGCCCATTCTCTCTCTACGTCTCTCTGTGTCTGTTTCTCTCTGCTTGCAAACAAATAAATAAAAATATTTTTTAAAAAGAAATTTTACCGTTATAATAATTATTAGAAATTATGTGAAGCAAAAAATACTAGAGGATATACAGGAAAATAATAATATCGATTTATTTAATCTTCTAAAGTTTAGGATGATGTTTCTTCCTTTTCCATTTTATTCCCTTTTTAATGTATTTCCACACTTTTAGAGTGGAAAAGTACATGTATATATCAAAATCCAAATTGCATCCAATGGGCTTATTACCAAATGGATTTTATCTATACTTATCTATACTTAATGATTTTTATTAAAATAATCAAGGAAAAACTCATCATTATAGCAGTAAATACAGAAAAAGCATTAGACAAAATCATCACCGATTCATATTAAAAACTCTCAGCAAACTAGGAATAGGATGTAACTCCCTAATCTTGAGAAAGGACAAATACAAAAAAATTTTGAAGCCGGGCGTGGTGGCTCACGCCTTTAATCCCAGCAGAGGTAGAGGCAGAGGTAGGAGGATCGCCCTGAGTTCAAGGCCACCCTGAGACTACGCAGTGAATTCCAGGTCAGCCTGGACTAGAGAGATCCTACTTCAAAAAAGCAAACAAAAAATTTTCAGTTTTCTGTCTGCAAGAGGATGTGAAGGGAAAACAGACTAAAAGAAATATTTTTGAAAGGGAAGTTTATCCAAAATATGCAACTAACACTTAAAATTCAGCAATCCCAAATTAACAACTATTTTAAAAATGTGGTCAAAAGATCCAGGTAGATCACTTACCTGTCTAAGCTGTAGTTTTCTTATTTCTTCAAATAAAGTGAACTGCCACTTCAAGGGTGATTTTAAGAAATACCTTTTTTTTTTTTTTGAGAAATATGCATTTTAACTAATGAAACTGCTTGGCATTCAACTTTGTTTTATTATTTTAATTTCACAGAAGGCAATCATGACGGTTCCTCCCTGGCATCTGTCTTTATAGGGAGATTGGATTGTGAGGGAGGGAAAGACTCAAGATTGTTTTCCTGACTTTATTGGAAATAATTGTCCTGAATTCCCCATTGCTCTCTCGTATACTTCAAGGCCAATGCCTAGGTAATCGCGTTAGATCATTTCACAGGAATAAAGACAGTCAACACCCTTCTTCTTGAAAAGTGAGTCATTCATTTTCAGTTTACTTTCTTTAGATTCAATCTTAACAATTAAGGGGAAAATCATTCTTTTCTGGGCATTACTTAAGGCCATGAACAACATAAATATGAGTTGTATCTAAAACATTTGGTGTTTTCTGCCCTTAGAAAGTGCAACTGTATTTATATTGGTGAAAACAGTTTTCTTAGGTAGTTGAACGTGAGTCTCAGCACAGGAAAAAGACAGCTAACTTGACCAGTTAGCTATTTCCAACTGCTATTGAGTCTTATTAACAGATAAAAGTCTGTTTTTTTTTTATTGTCCATAATGAGTTACAATATTCAGTGGGTAAACAATGCGTTGTTATCCCCAATTCCCCACTGCCCTCCCCTCCCCAATCCTCTGGATAACCTCCTCCATGGGTCGTCTGGGTCAGTCCTTGTGACAGGGGACCATGGATAGCCTAGTATTCAGCCAGGTTCTCCTGGCCCAAGTGTGTTGTTACTGAGGGGTGCCATGCCTCTGGATAGTCTCCCCCACCACGGCTCTCACAATCTTTCCGCCCCTCTTCCACTCAGTTCCCTGAGTCGTGGTGGATGAGTATTAAGGCTGCTTTAAGGTTGTGAGTTTAGGGGTCTTTGTGTCGAAGATCATTGGTTTCTGTCTCACTGGCTTATCCTGTGTTGATTGAATGGTTGTGGCTGCGGTCCCCTTGTTCATCCTGATGTTTTTTTTTTTTAATTACACTTGAATTCCACTTTAGTATCTTCAGTCATTATTTATTTTCTCTTCTACTCTTTCTCTTATTTGTTGCTGAACAGTTTGACATTCCTTTGGTTATTTCTCATGTTTCATTTTCACTTTGGAAGTGGAGGACATAAATATAGTATCTGGAGCCTGTGTTCTCAATAGGGTGACAACTGGCCCTTGGAGAACCCAAAACTCTAGCTCTTTTTATATATAGAGTGCAGATAACACTAGAAAGTATATGTATAGTATTTCTGTGGTACTCAATTTTTATATAGAGTTGTAGTGGGAACTGGGCACAGTGGGTGAACACTGGGGGCTTCACTGCTGCGTTTCCCCAGAGTTTGTGTCTCAAAATGCCAAAGAATTGGACAATTTTGACAGCATTTTCTTATCACACACGTTTATTCTAGATTACAGTCAGTTCAGGGGAATTGGGAATGGGATACCTGTGGGGGAGGGTCTTTCTCCTAATCCCTCTCAGAGTGGTATAAAATGTTAATATAATGATATAAAATGTCTAATAGAGAGAAATGGGACTGAAATCCGACTATTGCAAACACCAAATCCTACAGCTCCATAGCCAGTATCTGGGACTTGTGACAAACTATTTTGGGCTCCCAAAGGCTTGGGTCATTCTGCACCTCGAGCTGTGTCGCCTGTAGCCCCTCGCATGCCTTGAACCATAGCTTTTACTGGAAGATGTCCCATGGTCCTGGCTTCTCTGACATCCTGAAATGGTCATTGCACTTAGAATTCACCTTCACAGTGACCTCCCAGGGCTTCCGGGCAGGGAATACAATACTGGCCCCATTGCTCAGCCTCTGCAGCTCTGAGAGCACGGTGCAATGTTTCATAACCTCTTCAACCTTGAGCCTTTGATGCTTCTAAAGCCAGTACCAAGTGGGCCATATGCTGTCCTTGGGGCACAGAGACTTCCTTCAGGACTTTTCCTTTCAAAAGAGTTCACCTTCCTGGAATCTCAGAATAGTAGCAGGTTAAAAGTTTAGGATGAGTGGGAAAGGCATCCTGTATGTATAATAAAATTTTGAAGTTGAAAAAAAAAAAGGAATTACATTCTTCTTATCTTGAATCTTCAATCCTTTGGATCTCACCCTCAGGCATCCTTCCTATTACCCTAGTACAGAGACATTGGCTTATCTTTTATTGATTTATTTACTTTTTTTGTTGTTTTAGTTTTGGCTTCAAAACAGTATCATTCTAGTCCAGGCTGGCCTCAGTAGTTCAGGCTAGCCTCAGACTCACAGGGATCCTCCTCTCTCTGCCTCCCAAATCCTGGGATTAAAGGTGTGTGCTGCCACACCCAGCTGGAATTGGTTTATCTTTAATGGTGACAGTGTTCATTAACAATGATAGCTGTAGTGGCTGTATCTCCAGGCCTGTGCTTTTAAATTTATTCACTTGCTTTCTGTGCCAAACTTCACTTTTTTTTTTAACATCTGTTGACTGCATTTTGCTTTCTTTCACTATAAACTTGAATCAGGGCAGATAAAAGAAGCCACACCACAGAGTTAATGCTATTATGCCTGGAAATTTCCTCTGATAAACGTACAGTCCATTTCTTTTCAATTCAACATTGTACAAGTTCTCAGGACAAGGACAGAATGCATCCAGTGTCTGGTGTCTTTGTCTGAATATCACATGAGCTGCCTCCAGTTCAGTTCCTGATAAAGTCCTTTTGCCCTCTGGGGCCTCTGAGCCAAGTCCCCACAGTTCACATTCTTCTAGGCCTTCTGCTCTTTCCAATACCCACCAGAATGGTTGTAAGTTCTTTTACAGCATTGTAAGTTTCCTTCTACAAAACAGTTCCAGAAGACTAAGAATCACATGGTCAAATTTATTGCAGGAATAACCCCACTTGGGCTACCAATGACCTTCTCGTTGCTAGGACAAAGCATCTGATAAAAATCCCTTTAAGAGTGAAAGGCTTTATTTCAGTTTACAGTTTTAGGTTAGCATCCACCATAGTGGATCAGATGTGGCAGCTGGTGTCCACAGTGATGACATAGAGAATGACGAAGATTTACCTTAAATACATGGCACATCTGAAGGATTTGTGAATGTATCAGCCAGCTCTCTCCTTGTTATATATAGTTTAGGACCCCAGCCCACAGAATGGTGGAGTCTTCATACCCTAATTAATTTAATCACGCTAATTCCTCGCAGTCATACACAGAGGTTAATTTAATCTATATAATCCCTCACAGGTGATTCTAGGTCCTGTCCAGTTGACAGTCAATATAAACCATCAAGCCAGGAAACTAGAAAGGGACCCATGACGTGGGAAAACAGGGACTTGAAGAAAGCAGGTTAATTTCAATCTAAAAGCATAATGGTGGTATCTTACTGGGATGATGCAAAACTCACGGAATTGCTGAGAAGTGACAAAGAAGTGTTAAGCAGTGAGACATCTCTATCACCCCCTCCAAGGCTGATTCCATTGCAGAAGAGGTTGTGGAAAGAATGCAAGAGCCCAAGGAAGGGGAGGACTGCTTAGAGTACTATTTTCCAGAAACAACGTGGCCTTGATATTCATGACTTCACAGTTACTGGTGCTCCTTTCACAAGACCTGCAGAATAAGAGAAAGTATCAGAGTTGAGGAGAGAAATAGTTGGAAAGAAGATGGATTCAGTGGAGGGGTTTGGAAGGGAATAAAAGGGAAGTGGTGGGAGGGATTATGATCTTGGTGTATTGACTCCATTTAGGGACGTTGTCAATAGAAAGTTAAAAATAAAGAATAAAAAGAGCCGGGCGTGGTGGCGCATGCCTTTAATCTCAGCACTCAGGAGGCAGAGGTAGGAGGATCACCATGAGTTCAAGGCCACCCTGAGACTACATAGTAAATTCCAGGTCAGCCTGGGCTAGAATGAGACCCTACCTCGAAAAACAAAAACAAAAACAAAAAACAAAAACAAACAAAAAAAAAACCCAAAAGAATAAAAAAAGAGAGCAAGTCGAGGAGGGAGGGCAATAGAGCACATGAGAAGTGAAGGGGGAAGGGGAATTTTGTAGGATACAGTGAGGGAAAGGGGATGGGGGATGGAGAGAGAACGGAAGATTATTTTCTCCCGTCACTATTAATAAAGTTCACAGTGTAGGAGTGATGTTTTGAGCAGAACCTACAAGGGATATAGCCTCTGCTTGCCTGAGGCAAATGTTTTATACTTCCAAAGGTTTAGTATTCCAAAGGAACTTGAAAACCACAAGTTTCTAATATTAAGGATATAATAGTTTAAAACAGGAACCATGGGGAAGATAGAGTATGTGTTGCACTTCTACAGGATTCATTGAGACATCAGAGCCATAGTATCAGAAGGAATAAATTAAAAAGTGTTGGATCTCAGGAAACGTGACGTCACTAACACACATAGCAAATAGAGCAAAGAGCCATTAAAGTCACAGGCTGGTCTTGAACTCATGATCTTCTGGTTTCAGCCTGTCAAGTACTGGAATTATAGGTATCTTTAAACAATTTGTATTGACATCCCATGGTTGCTATCTTTCCTTTTCTCTTCTTTATAAACACATACATAGATGCACATAGTCACCCCTGAATATAGCTACGTCATTTTTGTTTGTTACATATGTCTGGCTTTGCTATGGTCACCTTTAGTTCCTTTCCTAATCACTTGAAATGTAGTTTTATCTTAATTTGGGTTCAAGCTTTAGTTGGAGAAGCAGTTTCTGGTCTGTAGTGGTGGGCTTACATTTCTATGAAAGATGATCAGCTTATCATTCTTGGAAATAATCCAAAGAAGAAAAAGAGCCCAACCTCTGAAACATTGTGGGACAAATTGAATTGTGCACATAAAAAACTGGTGTCTGCTAAGTAGCAACATTCATTATAAGCGGATCCTGGAGCAAACCAGAGCCATCCAAGTCTGGTTTCCAGGGGCCTTGGCTCCCTTGGATAAGGGGTAACATGGTGTCTTCATGGAGCTGTCTTAGCCTTTTCTTTCTTTCTTTCTTTCTTTCTTTCTTTCTTTCTTTCTTTCTTTCTTTCTTTCTTTCTTTCTTTCTTTCTTTTTCTTTCTTTCTCTTTTTTCTTTCCTCCTTTCCTTCCTTCCTTCCTCCCTTCCTTCCTTCCTTCCTTCCTTCCTTCCTTCCTTCCTTCCTTTCTTTCTTTCTTTGGTGAGTAAGAATTATTTTATTTTGTATTACTTGCTTCCATTTATGTCGATAAAAACCATAGAGATTTGAAATATATGCCCAGTTGTAGTGTGAAGTGAATTTCTTTTATAAAAAATATCTTTATTACGAATAAGTATATACATTGTATGAGCAAATCTTGTGAATGTGTCCCCGTTTCCCTCCTTTCTGTCCCCTACCCACTGGAGTCCTTCCTCGGTTTGCATACTGGATCTGTCCATAGGTTAGGGGGGTATGAACTGCACCAGAGGGAGCCAGTTTTTCTTTTCTTTTTTTTTCTTCCCCCTTTGTGTATTGTTACTGAGGGGGGCGATGTCTCTGGATATTCTCCTCCACAATGGCTCTTACATTCTTTCTGCCCCCTCTTCCGCTCAGTTCCCTGAGTCATGGTGGGTGAATTTTGAGTCTGCTTTGTTGTTGAGATCTTCATTATCTCTGGATCTTTGCCCTGGGTTATGTTGGATATTGTTGGTGTCTATCTCCATTGACCTTACATGGGTTATCAGGCTTGCTGTGGTGATTGGTCTCCTGTTTGTCTCATCACTTTCTCGTAGGTTTCATTTGGGCCCTGTGTGAAGGCCCAGGGTGGTTTGTCTCCTACCATCATCCAATGTCTTATTGGTGGAAATGAGTTGTCACTTGCTCTCTCAATGCCTTCCTAGACTTTCCTTCACCAAGACGCGAGCAGAGCCTGTTCATATGCATTATATGCAGTCATGGAAATCCCAGGGATATGTTCCGTGAATCTCTTTCTTCTCCTCTACTTCTAAAGGCCCAAGCAAACGCTGGCGATGGGATCATAGGGATAACCTTGCACCTACTCAAGCTATTTAGCCGAATGATTTGCCTTAGTCAACTACTTTATCATTAGTAGCAGATTATTTTCAACACATCTCATAACAGACAGATGCAGCCCTTGGGTTTATGGAAGAGGAGAATCCTACCCTGGGGAGACTACCCCCTACTTTGTTGTGCAAATACAGTGTTTTGTTGTCTCTGTCATGTTGTAGACGTATAAGGATTATATGTATATGCTTCTATTTCAGGATGGGGTGTTACCTTCTTTCCTAGCATTTCAGATGGAGGGCTTCGCTGTTTAGGACTGTCAATGTGTCTGCATTTCCATTGTCCCACTGCTCTCTCTACATTGGTTATTTGTCCGGTGTCTCTCTCTCTCTGCTGCACTGTGTGTTCTAAAGCAAGGACCCCTCCCCCAGCTTATCACTGGACAGCCTTTGCCTAGCACAACACCAGCTTAGAGTTGCTGCTCTGATTAGTGGTCAGTAAATTATGGAAATGGTTTCAGAATACATTATTTACAAATGAAATATGTCAATAGTTATCTGAAGTGTGTATGTCAGTTGAGAAATTTCTAAGAAATATGGTTATTCAATAGAAAATTATACTACTCTGGGGTGGAAGACTGATAATGATGGGCATAGAAAGAGAAGGAACTAATTTTTTTTTTCACTCAACGCCCTAGATTGCCTGTGAAACTGGAGAAATTGTCCTCTGAGCTCATTGCAGTTCATTACTAAGGGGTCTGTGGCATTGGTGTGCCAGCCTGTGCCAGCCTCCTGATGCCCAGACTTTGCTGCCCGCCAAACAAGAGCGGATGACCTCTTCCCTTTAAATATGTTCTTGGAAACTAGTTGGCTTTGGGGTTTCAGCATTCCTCCTTTCTTTGAACCCTGAATGCCTTATGGCATCTGCCCTTCTCCTGCATGGAGCAGGTCCTCTGGGGGTGCTGACCCACCCTTTGGTGCAGGTATGGGCCTGAGTGATTGATCCCATCAGGATGAACAAGTGCTATAATTTGTGCCAGTGATAAAGGAGGACAGGTGTGCTGGAGACAGACAGCTGGGGAAGGTATGCTGGGGACAGTGGGAAAGCTTTCCCTCACTCCTTATGAGAGCTTCTAGGAAGGGATACTCACTCTTCCCACAGGGACTCCTATGTGCAACGCAAGCCTGAACTGCTGCTCCTCGCTGGCTGGCAGCCTGCACTCAGAAGAGGGCAGAATGAATAGAATTCTGGAGAAACGGAGCCAGGGTTGGTAGACTAGGCCAAACATACCTGCCTTTATGTTGGTTTTCCAATTAGATGAGCCAATAAGTGTTCTCATTGTTTAAGCTGGTTTCAGAAGTCTCTGCTGTGACTTGTACAGAGTGTCTCAATTTGTTTAAAAAAATAATAAAACTTCCTCCCCAGCCAGAGTTCTCCTCTTTTGAATAGGGGAAGTGATAACAGGGAACAAAGGATGATCTGGCAGGTAGGCATGCAAAACAGTAGCATTTCCGAAGCCCTGCATCTCCAATCTTAGAGGCTTGAGGATTCCCCAAAGAATTGGATAACGCAGATTCCCGGGGCCCAGTCCCCAGCCTCAGCTTCAGAATTTCAGTTTCTATCTCTGCAAATGAATGCCAGATGCAGGTGCCATTTTGTGCATCTGGCTTATTCTAGTCAGCCACAGGCCGCTGGGATGAATCTTTAAACCAGGCACAATTTGGGGGAGGAAAATATTTATTGAAACTACAGATTGAGGGAAAGTTCTGTAACAGTGGAAGAGGCTGGCTCTTTTTCACAGGTCCAAGCAGAGAGAGAAACCCATCACCAAACCACACACAGAACAGCAAACGGGCAGAAGCCAAGAAGAGAATTTCTTCCTCTTTATATATCCTTAGGGTGGGGTCTTGCAACCCTATCCCAGACTTAATGGCTTCCTGAGTCTCTGGAATTTCCTTCCAGCACTGCCCACACAGGAAAGGATGTTTACTTCTAGCTTCTTTGAACTTCATTACATCCTTCCCCTTACTGAGAGGCTGTCTTCATGTGAACATCCTCAGAGACCCACCCAAGATTACTTGAAAGGTCAAGTTGACATCAAAACTTAACCATCACATGGCTTTATGTGGGTATTGGGGAGTCTAACCGAGGACATCAGGCTTTGCAAGCAAGTACTTTTAACTGTTAAGCTATCTCTCCAGCCCAGCCTGTTTATTTTTTAATGAGCCATGTATCCCTGAATTGAAGGTTATGACTAGAATGTCTGTTGCTCACATGTGTTAAGACACAGCTCTTATACATACCACAGTTACTCAATAACACTTGGTCAACTCACTTTAAAGAAAATGCTATCTACCAGACTTTTGTGTTGGAATGACTTCCAACAAGGGTACATGCAAAACAGGTACACTAATCCTAGCCTAAGATGACCATTATATAAGTAAGAAACTTAGTGGCTATGAGACTCTTCAGCACTGAGGTCTGCTTTGATGTCTTACGCTTCTGGATAGGAAAACTTTTCATAGTACACACAGGCTACAGTAAACCTCTGTTAATGAGCTTCTGGTTTGGCAATGTTAATTTGCTTCTCAGTGGTTTCTCTTTCTCTTTCTCTCTCTCTCTCTCAGCTCCAAGTTTATAATCAAGGAAATCACCCGTGTTTCCTATACATGACAAACTACCCCCTTTTCAGGGAAGATGCCCTTCTCCCCTTTGTCTAGTTTACATTCAAATAATCATTTCTCAAATAAGAAACATAATTGGTATTTGTGCAAGGGTCAGGAGCACGTTCATGCTTTCTCCCAAGTATCAATTAGTGGAGTATGATATAAGCAGAAGGGATGGGGCTGGATGCACCTAAGTAAATGTGTGGTAATTGGCAAACTTTTTAGTGTCATTTCTTCAACACTAGAATCAAACTGTGATTTGGTGCAAGCTGATAGTACTCTCTGCACTACATTTCTCCTTTATATTCCCACAAATTATTAGAAATAAACATGAAGGAAACATTCCTTATTTACAGAGCCACAACAAAAGGCTTATATAAGTTTGATAGGAAGACTCACTCAGATAAGTAGAAATTTGAGTTTAATATGGTACTTTCTGAAATGTTAACTATGTTGTAAAATACTAAGAAATATAACAATTTCACTGAAAGGTTAAAAACACGATGATTGGGGCTGGAGAGATTGCCCAATGGTTAGGGCACTTACTTGCAAAGCCTTACAACTTGCATTTGATTCCCAAGTACCCACATAAAGCCAGATGCACAAAGTGTTCATGTGCAGGGGCTGGAGACCCTGCCACACCCATTCTTTCTCTGTCTCTTCCCTCTGTCTTTCTTTACAGCATAATGATCAAGTCAGGTACACACCTTTAAACCCAGCACTCGGGAGGCAGAGAGAAGAGGATCACCATGAGTTCAAGGCCAGGCTGAAGTTACAGAGTGAGTTCCAGATCATCCTAGGCTAGAGTGAGATGCCACTTAGAAAAAAAAAAAAAGCAAGCCAATTATGGTGCCACACACCTGAAATCCCAGGGGTTGGGAGCCAGAGGTGGGAGGAACATATGTTTAATGCCAGCCTAAACTATACAGTGAGTTCTACACCAGCCTGGATTACACAGTGACAGCCCATCTCAAACATCAAAACTAAAAGAAAAAACAACAAAGCAAAGTTCAAAAATATGACGTTCAAGAGGTTCTATAGAACAAGGGAATTCACAAAGTGTCTCATCAAATTTCCTCCCACACTCTAGAAAACAGCTTCATTAGCAGTGAGTGGTGTGTAGTGCCTTGCCATGTTACAGCAGGGCCTGGGCATGAATCTCAAATCTTATAGAGGAAGGACTCAGTTTCTAATAAGGTAGGCATTCTGGGATTCCTGTCCAACTACCAGAACTACAAACACACTTGTCAGGCTATTACGAATTGCTTAGCTGTCTAGAGGTCATAGACATCTAGTCAGGAATGATAGACACTGGACATTTCCCTTGTCTGATTTTTTTTCAAATCTGTTTGGATCCTTAAAAAAATACCATCTAATTCCATATTGCTCTTAATGCCTTCTTATATTGTGAAAAATACTTTAAAACCCGCTTGTTGTATAGCCTGTCCTGATAACTCTATTACAGAGTTCACTGTAGTTCATTTGGTGGCTCTTGATTAAGTGACATTTCCTCCTGGGTGTTGTAATGTGTGATGTGGGTAGAGTGTCACTTTATCCCAGGCTGACCTGGAACTCTGTAGCTCCAGTATAGCCTTGAACTCACAGCCATCCTCCTGCCTCAGCCTCTTGAGTGCTGTATTAAAGGCAAGTGTCACCAAGCCCGGTTTGGTTGCTATTTCTTGACCAGCATCCTGGTCATTATGGTCCAGAGTTAACATCCATTCCACTCCAGTGTAAACCTATGGCTTACAAGCTTTAGCTCATCTGAATTGCTGGCATTCTTGTTAGTAGACAGCTTTTTGTGTACGACTCTGGGAGCTTCCCATCGGGTAAGCCTGGCATTGGAAATTATCATTTGCATTGCTCTCAGCTGTGCTGATGGTCCCAGAATCATACTCTGAGGGTCAGCTATGGTAATTCTCTTCTTTCGTTATGATTAGTTTATGAATGAGCATCTGCTGGAAGAGCTATGAAAAGGAGTCTGCCCAGGACTTCCAAGAAAGGATACCTCAGTCCTAAGAAAGCAAGGTAGGACAAGGTAGTTGTGCTTTCCTCTGGCCATTCTCATGGCAGCACACTTTGCCTAGAACTAGTGTAGGTGCTGAGTGTCCATCCTGAGGAAAGCAGGGCCCAGCACATCATAGGGCAGCAGACTAGCGTCCTATGGCTAGGTTCTGCTCTACCTTGTGATTTCATGGTGCAAGATACTATATAACTAAAAAAAATATTTTAATTTATATACAATTTGGGTTCAAGATTTTCTGGTTATTTGCAGGCCAAAGTTTTCCACGTAATGGAGGGACCATCCAGTGCATTGACTCTCGTCCCCTGCTCTACTCTGTGCAGTCCCAAGTATATGAGCTTATCTCCGTTTATTTTTTGAACTTCAAATTTTCGGTGACAGTTTTCTTTTCTATTTTATCCTATCCCTAATCTTACCCAGTTCCCAGTATTCGCTGTCACACTTCAAAAATTGTGAGCCCCTTGAAAGGAGGCAGGGGTTCTAATATTGCATCTCATTTACACATGTGAGGCTGGCATACGTGGTGACAGTTTGACTGGAGGTCTTCTTCCTCATATCGTATTTTTATACCTTGCTGCTTTCTGGCAACCATAGTTAATTAGTAACTTAATCTGTCTCCTTTCAGATTGTAATTCTCATTTTCCAAATTCCCTAATCAAGTCAACATTGATTCTATCAGAAATTCAAATAATTCAAATATGTCCTGCCCTTCTGTGCTGTATTTTTGTTGGAAAGAATTGCCGCAGGAATCAAGGCTACATGATGGACATGCTTGAATCATGACCAGAATGAAAAAGAACAGAAAAGGAGTGCTCTCCAGGGAGCTGAACCCGCTCAGCTCCTTCACATGGAGTTTGAGAAGGGAACAGTGGATTTTTTCCCTTCCTCTTTATAATTCCAGTTTGGACACTTTCTTTATTCAGAACATCAAGGGTTGTTGACAGTTGAATGAAAAGGGTAGAAACTCATGGGATTTCTAATGAGATACCAAGCTACCTTGGAATCAAAATATATTTCTGTCTGTTGACTCCTCTGGCCGTGGGAAAATGAGGTATGAATGTCAAGCCAATCTGCACTGACAGGTATCCTTGTCAGGGTTGGCAGTGCAGTGTACATTGTGGCTGACTCTGAGCGTGATGGTGACCAGGGGCTCCAGTCCTTCCAATTACATGGTATCCTCCTTGCAGATCTCCAGGGTGGAGTGAGCAAATTGGTATTGATATGGCATGAAGCATGCTATCTGGTAGGAAAACAAGGTTTTTAAATCATAATTAACACGTAGAATTTTTTTGAGGTAGAGTCACTTGTGGCCCATTCTGGCCTCACACTTAGATGATCTTGAACTTCTGATCCTCCATTTCCTGAGTGATGGGACACTGTGCCTAGTTTATTCAGTGCCAGGGATCATACCACGATTTTACACATGCTAGGCAAGCACTCTACAAACTAAACTATGTCCCTAAGCCCCATATGGAATTTAAGAAATTTTTATTTGTTTTTTCAGGCCACAAGTTCAGGTAAATGCTAAGATGAAGAATTCCATTATTTTCTGATATCAATTGTTTTCCCCTACTAATCATTCAGTACTCCTCACTACTAGTCATTCAGTTTCTGTATTGTCATGTGAAGCCTTACCTGATAACCCATACCTGAAGCAATCATTTCTTTCTTCTGAGTTCCCAGAGAAGGTCTGGTCTCTACTCTGGCTTACTTTGCACACTTGACTATCCAGTTCTTTGAATGCACTGACTAATATAATCGATAAAATATAGAATTTATTTTCTTGAATTCTTTTTTTAAAATATTTTATTCATTTTCAAGGGGAGAGAGAGAGAGAGAGAGAGAGAGAGAGAGAGAGAGAGAGAGAGAGAGAGAGAGAACACCACAGCCACCACCTTGTGGGTCTGGCTTATGTGGGACCTGGGGAATTGAACCCGGGGCCTTAGGCACTGGAGGCAAGCGCCTTAACCACCGAGCCATCTCTCCAGCCCTTCTTGAATTCTTTAAAGGACAGACAGTATTTTTCATGTGATAGGGATTTCAATAACTATTAATTGGTTGGTCGATTTTTCCCCCCTATAAAGTATGTTGTATTATAGACTCAAAAATTGTATAAGAGGTTTTCTCTTGGGGCCTGGGGGTGGGACTCAAGCTTCCATAAGCACCCTCAAATTGGATGCAAAGTTGACTTTATTTTCTCTCCTTTCTGTCAACAAAATCACAAAGGAATTCTTGATTCCCTTCCACATGCTAAGAATTAACTTTTCAAATATTTATTTGTGTTAGGGTGCTCTATTGGAACAGGACCAACAGAATAAATTATAGTAAAAAAAAATTAAAAGGATTTATTGAATTGGCTCACAGCAGTCCCACAATTGCAGTCTGCAAGTCTCAGGGTGGCCTGGAACTCACAGTGATCCTCCTACCTCAAGCCACCATGCCCAGCAAGAGTCAAGGAACTGGTAACCTCTGAGTCCACATGGCTGGATGCCTAGGCAGTCCCAATCCAACACTGAAGGCCTAAAGGCATCCTGGGGAGCTGTTGGTAGTCAGTCCAGGCTGGAAGGCTGAGGAAACTTTGTTCTAATGTCAACAAAGAGATACAGGACAAGTACCGGCAGGCAGGCAGGCAGGCAGGCAGGCAGGCAGGCAGGCAGGCAGGCAGGCAGGCAGGCAGGCAGGCAGG
>PVHP010015057.1:0-38043 GCA_004024765.1 Zapus hudsonius
CATGTCAGGCTCTCTCTGTAGCTGGCTCAGCAGTTAACTAGTCACAGGCTTAGGTTCTGTACCTCTCTGGAAAGGGATGAGGGCTGATGGTCCAGTCTGCACCTGCATCCAGCCTCTCTGCTTTCCTTCTCCTTCCTATGATGCCATTCCCAAGTTCCAGGCATGTGCACCCACCTCTCCCCACCTACCTGTGCCTGCTGGGTCTTCTCCAGCCATCGTGCACAATCTGTTGAACTGGGACAATGCACAATGAGGGCACTAGAGACACACTGGAATTCAGTGAGGTGGATCACCAGGAAGCTGTCTGCGTGGGGAAGAAGCTCTGCTTTAAGAGACAGGCCTTATCTAACCCCCATCCTGACCCTTCCTTCCCTTTGCCAAGAGGAAGGGGAAAGGAAACGATTAGTGGCAGGTGAGACGTACTGGGGTCTCGCAGTGGTCGGCACACAAGCTTCTCCAGCATGAATGGGGGGCGGATGACCTTGGCTCTGTCTGTCTTGCGTTGGGGTTTGGTCACCAGGAGCACATCAGAAAAGAGGAATAGGTACACGTCCAGCTGCAGGTGGGGTGTACAAGAAAGAGACGAGGGTCACCTGGAGTCAGGGGAAGGGCTAGTCAGGGATCTGGGCTCACTAGTGGATGTGCACGAACACGAAGACAAGCGGTGCTGTGCTCCCAAGGCCAGGACAGGGTCACTGTGGTCCTTTATAGGCAGGGACTGACCTGCTGGCTCCAGGTCATACAAACAACCAGACCTCTTCTCCCTGCCCACCACACTTTTTCCAGATCCAGCTTTTCCACCTCTCCTCCTGTGTCCCTCCACTCTTCAGTCCATCCCCGTCTTCTCACTCCTGCCTATGGCTCTCTCACCTTCCCTTCTCGCCCTTCCTTCACCCGCACAGGTCCCTCCAGCAACAGCTGCCTGGTGTGTTCAGGGGCAACTCCCAGGATAGGGGACATCAGGTCCAGGGTGGAGAACGGACGAAGGTTCTGAGGGACACAGACAGGAGGTGGGGAGGGATCAGGGTACTGTGCAGGCGTGTCTCTGCATCCTAGCCCATCCTGCCCAGCACCTCCTCTCTGCACCTGGAGCCAAAGCAGGTACCCAGTGTCTCACTTTTCCTCTCCTCAACTCCACCCTTAGGGCCTCCTCACAGGAGAGGATGACGGGACACCCCACTGTGGCACTTTGTGTTCCAAGCTTGTCTTAGATTCATTCCTCTTGTATTTTCTGAGTCCCCTCTTTCTCCTCTCACCTTCTCGACTTCCTCACTGGATGGTTCCAGGACCTCATAGGGCCCGATGCGCTGGGCTGCAGCCAGCAAGCTCTCCTGCTCTTCGCCCTGGCGGACCTGTCCATTAATGTGTCGCAGGAAGGACTCCACAGCCACAATCTTGGGGGGAAGGGCAGAGGAGAAGGAAGAGGTGCGGCTCAGCCCCTCGCTCTGTACAGCCCACTCACCTGATGGGCAGTCGCAGCACTCAGACATGGATTGAGTCCTCAAGAGTCCCTCAAGATCACCTCCCTTCTTCCAGACCCCAACTCCCAAGGGCCCTGACCCTGCCTAAGCACCTACCATAGCATTCAGGGCCTCTCGGGCTGGTGGCTCGGGGCTCCTCTTGAGCACAGCCTGGAGCAGCAGTGGGTACTTGGTGATGCGCTGGTGGGGCTTGATGAGCAGGTCACCCAGCGTCTGCCTTCCCGAGCGCTTGTGCCTCTCACACCACTGCAGAGGAGGAAGCGGGGCTCAGGAGTCCGCAAGCACCCTCTTGCCCATCCCCACCTGGTGACTACCTCAGCCTCGCACCCAGCTGGAGCCTGGGCATGACTTGGCTGTGCAGTTGTGCCTCTCGCCCATTTCTTGTTACCCCACCTGCACAAAGGTGTGGAACAGAGGGTTCATGTCTTGCTGCTCCCGGGCATAAGCCATGGTCTGCTTCACTCGCAGGCAGTACTGGACATATGGCTGGAACTGCTGGCCAAACTGGAGAGGTAGATAATAGGGTAGGAGTGGCAGACAGAAGAAGGTCATGAACACAGACTCTGGTGCCGATCATGGGACCAAGGCCGGGGAAGGCATGGAAGCCTCCTACAGCCTCCACCAGCCTCCATCTCCCAGGGTGACTCACACAGCCAGGCCCTGGCTGCCCTCGGAGCGCCTCTGTCCATGGAGCCGGCTCTGCCTTGCTCCTCTGGACTCACTCCCCTGCCATCAATAATTTAGCCCAATTGTTTTCAAGACACGGAAGCTCCTATTTCTGTGACCTGAAGGTTGCCCAGAGACTCTGCTCTGATAGCAGGGGACTCCACAGGCTCCCAGGAAAGTGTCTCCTTACTTCTCTACCCCATTCCATTTCCTGCTATGCCTACGTTTTCTAGCTAGGTAGCACTTGTGAAAGAATGTCTAGCCCCAGGCCCACTTGCCTTCTCTTGCCACTCCACATTCTAGAGTCTCTGGGGCTTTTTATAGACCCTTAAGTCTTCCCAGGGATCTCCTTATTTAGGCCTCATGTTTGCATCCAGCCATTGGGTGATGGATTTCTGTCTAAGAACCAATTAAGATTGAAAGAATATTTTTATTTATTTGAAAGCAGAGAGACAGACAGACAGAGAGAATGGGCATGCCAAGACCTCCAGCCACTGCAAATGAACCCTAGACACATTTGTCTATTTGTGCACCTGGCTTTATATGGGCACTGGGAAATCAAACCCAGGTTTTAGGCTTTGCATGCAAGGGCCTTAACAGCTGAGCCATCTCTTTATTCCCAAAACTAATCAAGATTTGATAGTTGCCAGGTATGGGAGCAAATGCCTGTAATCCCAGCACCTAGGAGGTTGAAGCAGAAGGATTGTGAGTTTGAGGCTAGCCTGGGCAACAGAGCTAGATCTTCTCTCAAAAAAAAGAAAGGAAGAAAGAAAGGAAGGAAGGGAGAAGAAGGAGGGAAGAAGGGAAGAAGGAAGGGAGGGAGGGAAGAAAAGGAATAGGAGGAAGATGAGAAAAGGATGATGAGATTTAGAGTTGGTGAAAAATTCCTTTTCCTTCCTTCCCCTGACAAAGCTAGTTTCATTTGATCAGGGCCTCTAGAAGACCACAGAGCCACTGGGACAGTCACACTTGTGGAGGGGAGTACAAGGGCTGAGGTGATCTTTTGGAGTTGGGGCTGTGCTCAGTGGATCCCTTTGGACTGTCCCCCATCTGCCCTTTCTGGTCTCTCTAGGCTCACCGACAAGAAGCCATTTTGTAGGCTGATGGGGTCCAGAGGCTGGCCAGAGGCCCGAGTCTCCTCCAGGGTGGGCTCCAGTGTCTCCTCCCAAAAGCTCCGGTGGGCTCGAATCAGGCTGGGGACATTACCAAACAGAGTCTCAGCTGACACCTGGAGGAGCAAGCAGGTCTTAACAACAGGCCTTGTCAGTCTGTCAGGCAGTGCTGAAGTGACAGCAAGAGACCCTGCTAGGATGACAGTGGCCTGGGAGATCCTAGGAATACGGCCCTCCTCCCCTGTGGCACTTCAGCCCTGTGTCCTGGGAAGCTGGGGGCTTGTGGCATGCTGCAGTCTAATGCAAACAGGAAGTAGGGAAGGCAGAGGTATCCCCAGAAATGGGGCTGTGGGAATTCAGACTGGGCAGCTTGGAAGGTTCCCTGTAAGGCGCCTCTTGAGTCAGGTTTCACTCACTTCTGTCAGCAGTCCTACCCGCTGCAAGTTCAGCAGACCAGCGGCCAGGAGCTAGAGGCAGGGAGGGAGACAGGCTCAGCACCTGACTTTCCTCGGCCAGAACCCAAGTCTCCAGGGCCCCCCAAGCCCATCAATTTTATCCCTTCTCCCCTGACCCTGAACAGGTCTGAAATCAGGGGGGTGGCTTGGTGTCCTCCTCCTCCCTTGCCCAGCCATGAGCCCCTCCTGCTCTGAGAATGGGGGTAGCACATGGAGCAGGTAGCTGGGAGGGGAGGAGCTGAGGGTGTCTCACATCGGTCATGATCTTCAGCTTTCTCACATAGATCAGCTCGGTGGTCAGGAGCTCCCACAGTGCTTCCTGCTGGTGGCAAAGCTCCTGGCTCATCTCCTGAGGGGGACAGTGCTGGTTCACTTGGGGAATGCTAATAAGAGTAGGTGCCATTTATTAAGTGCTAGTAGATCTGCACCACAGGGTCTGGGTCCGCTACACATGACAACTGAATCTGACCCCCTCCTCAGGATGTATGTGACATTATCCCCATGTGTCATATGGTGTGACTGAGCTTCAGAGAAGTCCTCTGTCTTGACCAAGGTGTCACTAGAAGGTAGCATAACTGGGATTTGAAAAAGACCAAGCTGTCTGCAGATGTTTTCCCAACTGACCCTGTATTCCAAGGCCTTTCCCTTTTCCAGTTAAAGTGAGAACTATGTGTAAGGGGAGATTGGGGGGGTGTCTTATCTGTCACATGATGGGGAAATACATTGTTTCAGGCCCACCTTGTGTCCAGGCACCAGCTCCCTCCAGGACTTCTCCATGGTCAGGCTGCTGTCTCCACCCTCTCCCATCTCCCAGTGCCTCCGGTCCTCAGGGGGAAGGCGGGGTATCCCAAACATGCTGAATGTGTGCAGCCTCAACTCCAGCTCACGGGCCTTGGTGACTTCCTGGAAGAGCCAAGAAGGACATCAGTCTGTCACATCCTCAGCACCTAGACCCTTGGCTCTAGAAGGGTTGTATGCATGCATATGTGTCTGGGATGGTAAGTGTGGACACGACTGCCCTGCTGGAATGATGGGGGAATGGACATTGCTGGAGCACAATGGAGAGGTACTCTAGAGAAGATCTCTGGATAGGAGGCCTCCCTGACCACACAGATACTATCTAGGGATCTCTTGACTAGGAAAAGGGGTGAGGGGCATAATCAGACCATGCAAAGGGACCTTAGACAGTGGATTTAAAAAAATATTTACTTATTTGAGAGAGGTGATGAGAGAGAGAAAAAAAGAAAGAGAAAAGAAAGAGAATGGGTGTGTGTGGCTCTCAATGCTGCAAATGAACTCCAGATGCATGTGCTGCTTTGTGCATCTGTCTTTACAAGGGTACAGGGAAATCAAACACAGGCTGTCAGGCTTTGCAAGCAAATGCCTTCACTGTTGAGCCTCCTCTCCAATCCCCAACAGTAAATTTTATTTACTTTGTGCATATGTGTGTGGTGTATGTGTGTGTAGGTTTTTATGTATATGCATGGGCGTGTGCAGGTGTGTGTGTGTGCACACGCACATGCAGGAAAGAGGATGAACATTGGTTGTCTTCCTTAATTGTTCTCTACAGTCTCTCACTAGATTTGGTCAGATTCCTGGGCCAGCAAGCCCCAGGGATCCTCCTGTCTTGCCTTCCTCACACTGGGATTACAGGTGCATGCTACCATGCCTGGTACTGTTCTCATCTTGTGTGGCAAGCACTTTACCAAGTGAGCCGTCTCCCCAGCTCTCTACTTTTTTTTAAAAAAAAACTTACTTTTTGGTGTATCTGGGGTCAAGCAAGGCTTTGAGCATGCTACCAGTAAGCTACACCCCAGACAGGGAGGCCTTCAAGTGGAGACCAGACTTAAGGAAGCATAAACACATTGGATCAGGCAACATTTTGACATTTGTCTATAAAATGTACAGTTTTTTTTGAGACAGAGTCTTGCTTTATAATCCAGACTAACCTTGAATTTGTAATCCTTCTGCCTAAGCCTCTCCTGTGTACTGGGAATGCAGGTGTTTGCCACCATGCTCAGCTGAAAGTGGAGATTTCTAAATTATTATTATTATTTTTAATATTTTATTTATTTTTAAGCAGAGAAATACAGAGAGAGAGAGAGAACGAGAGAGAGAGCGAGCGAGCACCAGGGCC
The DNA here is from genome assembly GCA_004024765.1 of Zapus hudsonius. Classification (NCBI taxonomy): domain Eukaryota; kingdom Metazoa; phylum Chordata; class Mammalia; order Rodentia; family Dipodidae; genus Zapus; species Zapus hudsonius. The sequence goes on from PVHP010015057.1 coordinate 5,852, forward strand.
ACCACCTTGTGGGTCTGGCTTATGTGGGTCCTGGGGAATTGAACCCGGGGCCCTAGGCACTAGAGGCAAGTGCCTTAACTGCTGAGCTATCTCTCCAGCCCTGAAAGTGGAGATTTCTATGAAGCAGCATGCCTTAACATTTATAATTATTTTTTGGTACCAAATAATGTAGGCAACAGATATTTGTGCCAACAGTGTGGCATAGGAGGAAAGGGGTAAGGCTCACAGCTGGGGTGAAGGATGATATAGAAAACTTGGGGATGAAGGGAGCATCCTTGGCTCCACATTACTTGATAAATTCCAAAAGCTGGACATTTAGTATTAATAGTTTATCCTTAGGATGCAGCTGTGTGGCAGTGGGCAGAGTGCCTGCCTAGTATGCACAAAGCCATGAGTCAAGTCCCATAAATTGGCCTTAGTCTCTGGAGGCCACCATATTTGAGGAAATCCTTACCTTGAATTTGGGGGAGTGAGGTGGGCCAACTCCCAAAAGGACTTTATGCCTCTTCTCAGACTCTGGTTCTCGAAGCACCAAAGGGGTCAGGCCTCGGACCTGGCCAGAACCCTTGGCAAAGGGGACATAGTGCTGGAGGTGTCGGTGACTGGGATCCTGGGGGCAGGGAGAAGGGGAAATTCTTGGGGCATCAGGAGTACAGGTGGGGGGGGCAGACTTGACTCTGGACACCATCCCTCCACTAGCAAGTTGGACTGGCTCACTGCTCTCATCAAACCAGTTTGGTGTGGGTTCTGCTGCCCTGAGTCACAGCATCTGCTGCCAGGAAGGCCAAGCTGTGCTGGGCAGGGACATGCCTACCTGGGGCAGAAGCAGGGCCCTCCTGCAGAGCAGGTGAACAGGCACACACACGTTTGGGCTTTATGGTGGGCGCCCCAATATCTGCCCAGTTGCATACATGTCTGTACTAGGCTCACAGGGTCGGTGCGCTGTAGCACACACGCTACAATTGGAGTTTCTCTCTTGGGGTCAGCCAGCCTTCCTCAAACATAGGCACAAGAGCTTGTGCAGACAGATGCAGCCTCCTCCCTGGGGTCATGCAACCAATGTCCTTTGCTGCTGGGAGTGGCTGCCCTTCCCTGAGGAGGCTATAGCCACAAGTCTTCTCCCAGGGCAGGCCTGGTCACATTCCTTGTCTACCGTGGCCTGAATTACCCCACATACTTCCTAGTGTCCCTTCCTGCCCTCTGCCTGGGAGAGTCTCAGCTTGGGGTGGAATCCTCCAGAGAGGCAGGGGATACCCCCAGTACTGAGGGGAGGGGCAGCCAGAGCCCTGGCTTCCACAGCCCTTGCCTCGGCCAGGCTTGGAGCTGGGCCAGGCAGGTGGAGCCAGGGGTGGGGTCAAGGTAGTCCCTCCCCAGGAGAGCAGGGACACCCTGAACCTTTGCTCTTCTTCTGTACTGACTCAAAGGGAAGCACATCCCAGGGAGCCCTCACTCCTCCCAAGTAGAGACAGGGAGGTGCCTTTCGCACAGCACTTGTGCCTCACACCTGTCATGCAGTTTCTCCTCTGTGGCTGTGCTTTCTCAGGGTTCTCTGTCTTTCTTTCCTACTTTACTGTTTGAGACTGGGTGTGAAGACCTGCGTGCCTGATCTCTCCCCCGCAGCTCCGCAAAGCAGAGGAGGAGGATAAGGGACAAGAATAGAGCAGCTCATGAAACTTAAGGGGGCAGACTTCAAAGCCTGCCTCACCCAGGTCACCTTTGGGGCACAGCCTGGACTCACCAATGCGGGACCTCCTCCAGGATAAACACTGCCAGCAGTGCTCTGGGCAGAGACCCGATGACGGCCCCCATAAGTCTCAATGCGGGAAGCCACCAGGCCTTGGAAGAGGCCCTCATTTGGAGGACCAAAATTCTGCATCCCTTCTCTCCTGGGTTACTTCCAAAGGGTCATAGCGCCAATGTCCAGGGGGAAGAGACCCCCTTTTCTGCAAGACAGATTTGTGGTTAGCACCAGGTTGGCCATCAAGGAGGGGGCAATACATTGGGATGGAGGAGAAGAGGACCAAAGGTGTCGCTTGAGGAGAGCATGGCTGCTTCCTCCATAACTCGGAGGGATATGGCCGGCTCAGACACATGCTATGTGGAAAGCCCCCGAGACAGACCTGATCCCTCATACATGAGCTCATTCTGGTATGGGCTCTCATACCAGCCTCAAAGGATGCTGTATTCCTAAGAGTAGCCGGGAGCAAGAGTCATGGATAAGTCTAGTGCTCTGTGTGCCTCCAGGTGGAACGTTTTCTTCTTATCCGCCACCTTTCCCTTCCTAGTCCCAGCAAAGCTGCAGGTAGACCCATGGATAGGGTGAGGCAGGCCTGGCTACAGGGTCACCCATGTTGGTGCAGCCTATGGGCCAAGAATGACTTTTACTTTTCATTGTTATTTAGATCTGGTTTTGTGATTTTGATTTGGTTTTATGAGACAGGGATCTTATTATGTACTTCAGGCTAACCTGGAACTCATTATGTAATCCAGCCCAGCCTGGCCTCCCAACTCGGGATTCCCCTGCCTCAGCTTCTGAAGTGCCAGACCACAGCATGTGCCTGACAACTTTTCCATCTTTAAATAGTTAAACACACACACACACACACACACACACACACACACACACACACACACACACCAATGTCGTGGGAAAAGTGAAAATTACATAAAATTTAAATTCAGTGCACATAGGTACAGTTTTATTGGAATTCAGCTAGCAGCCTTTACTGGTTGGCTTACTGCTGGCATGCCAGAGACCCTCTAGGCGGCAGAACCTGCGACATTTACTTTTGAGCCCTTTACTGAAGTCTGCTCATCCCTTACCTGGACACTCCTGGACATACACAGCTGGTGAGGTGGGGGCAGCTGACATGCAGGGTCCTTATAAAGCAGCCCAGCAGAAGCAGCACTCTGGTCTCCCACCAAGTGCCTCTGGGGACACCACCACGGAGCAGGATGCCAAGGGTAGGGGCTCCATCCCTCCTCCCTAAACCAGGGTGGAAGACCCACTTCTTTGAGTAGGCAGGACCTGGAGGGGAAAAGCCCCGGAAGGGGACGCTGCTGTCCCCCAGCCAGGTTCGCCCGAGGCCCCTCCTCCGCCCCCTTACTTTCTCTGATTTATGACCAGGGGAGAAGCTTATTGCGTCTCCAGCCCCCTCCATCTATGGTCCTCCCCTAGAACGCGGTCTCCCTCTCCCGCTTCCCTACCCCCGGGGCCCTTTCCAGCCCCGAGTTCCCTCCTTCGCTTCCTCTGCGACCAGGCCTTCCTTCGCCCCCCGCGGGTCCCCAGCACCCCCACCCTCGTCCTCCGCCCGCCCCGGCCCGCCCTCCCCGCGCTCACCTGTGCCCGCAGGTGTCCGGGCGCCGGTGCCCTGGCCGTGCGCGGGCTCGCGGGACTCCGGATCGCAGTCGGCGGCCTCAATGACGGCAGCCCCTCCGCCCAGCCAGGGACTGGGACCGATCGGCCCTCGGGACCCGGGCAGCGCCGGGCCGGGCGGGGAGGGGACGGTGTGGCCGAGGGGCGGGGCGCGGACTGGCGCCGCCCCCTTCGCCGGGCCTCGCGCGGGTCGGGGAGAACCTGGCGCCGGGCTCCGGACCCCGCCGCCGAGGTCCGGGCTAGGAGCGCTCACTCTGCGCACCGTGCGCCCCTGTCCCGGCCCCGCGCACCCGAGCTGGGCGCGGGGGCTGGAACCGCGTGCCATCCGGCCAGACCCCGCGAGGCGCCAGGGTAATGAGGGGGCATGAGAGGCTGGGCGCCACCGGGAGGAGCTGGAGAGGGTAATGACAGTGACTTGTGCCTGGGATCTTGCCCTTTCTCGGTGCCCCCGCACGCCCTGCCAGTTTTAGACCGTTAACTAGGCTAGCAGGGGCGTAGACCCTGGATTCCCGGCGCCTCACCGCCCTCTGGTCGCGGAGTCCAAAGAGTGACCCTTATCTCTCCGAGGGCCAGCTGGCCGGCCCTGGCAACCAGGTGGAAGGCTCTGCGGACTTTGTCTCTGATACAGGGAAGGACACGGTGCCAGGCTGAGTCTGGACCCAACATGTAAGGCTTGGGGGAGGAAGGAGATACCAAATGGGGCACCTCATGGCACATGGGTCACACGGCGGGGTGGGGCTTCCCAAAACCACAAAGTTGGGCGTTCTGTGAAGGGCTTTTACGCCCCCCCCCCAAATGCTGCAGTTTGGTCTGAAGATGCGCTGGGTGTTTAATGTCGAAGTGTCCCATGGATATGTGGTCATAATCTTGCCGAAGTGAAGTGGAAGACTGTAGTGGGGACCTGCAGGTCTCGGGTTCAGCCCTGTGCTCTACCTCCAGCCAATGGTTGGGACAGTGACTGACACAACCCTTTGCATCCGTGCATCCTGAACTTCATGGAACCCTTTCAGAAAGTGCATCTTGCTGGCTCACCAGAGGAAAGGCTGTCCCATCTTGCATGCAAAGATCAAAGATCAGAATGTTCTAGTTCTCCCAGGCTCCAAAGGCTTTATTTGGTCTGCAGAGGTATCTTTCTCACGAGTTGTTTTGGAATCGGTGTCCCTGTCTCCAGCTTTAGACTTTTCAGCGCTCTCTGAGTGTGGTATTGTGATGCTCCATGAGACACAAGAGTCCTTTGGACCTTTGATTGTCCCCATCCTGCCTCCTAGTTGATCTTAAGGACCAGTTTTGGGGGGTGGGACTTGGATGGAGTGGGTTTCTTTGGTGTCAAGAAACCAATGTTTGCGAGTTCTTTCACTCACAGTGTGTGTTTGTATGTTGTGTGAGAGAGAATAAAGAGGAGGAAAGAGAAAAGAACAGACATCCAGAGATGACAGGAGTAGCAACAAGGGAGAGACTTAATGAACCTGCTGGTGGTGATTACTGCAACATTAAATGACAACCCAGAGATAGCCAAGGGCTCCTAGCTTCTCCTCCCACTGTTTCCCAGAGTTTGAAGGAAATTGGCATTGAGAGGGCACCAAAGACAAGACTGAACTTACAGTGCCCAGCAGTGAGTTGGTGAGGCTGGCTAGTAGATAGAGCCAGTGGGAGTTAACCCTTTTTCTTCCCTTAAGGTTGAGGTCTCACCTCCACCCACCAGTGCCCTGGGGCCTGTCTTAAGACTCCCTAGGAGGAGAGGTTCCCAGACACAGCTGTAGTCTAAAGGCAGAGGTGTGGCCATCAGGTATGTGGGTGGCTCTCTTGCTTCATTCCTTCTATCCTGGCTCTGTCTGGTTGTCCTTTGTACATCTCCGTTTTCCTCTTCTGTTGTGGAGGGCAGGCAGAAAGGAGAACACAGCCGGGAAGCTGAATGGGTCTCATTCGACTAATTGGAGGCCAGAGGGCTGAGCCTCTGTGCAGAGGCTGGCAGTCATCTGGTCTGACTACCTGACACTTGTCTTCCTCCCTGGCTGCCCGACACTTTCCTTATACTCATAGCTTGGACTGTAGCCTTTTCCATGCCTCAGTTTCTCCCACAGTCCACATGCTCTTAGTCAGGCAAACCTGTCTTTGTAGTTGATGCAAAAGTGTCTTTCTTTGTAGGAGCAGAGCTCTGAGGTTCGAATGCCTCCATCCAACAGCAGCCTGAGGGTAACTTTCTGGGGTTGTAGGTGTGTGTGGAGGACTCCTGTGGGATTGGCATGGGGTGACACCAGGCAGGAAGATCAGGAAGATGCACTTGAGCCTTGAGCCCTACCCAGCCCACACCTCTGGAGCCACCTGAGTCAATGAGACACTAGAAGGCACTGGTGACAGGAGGCAGCCAATAAGACCTTGTGTCTTCCCTTCTCAGAGTGGGAGAGGCTGGGGACTTGAGCTGAAGGTGTCAGGTCATGGGAGGCAGAAGCATACCAGGAGGCCACATCACTGGGCTCAGTTGCCAATGCCTTTCTTCCACTGTTCATGTGCAAGGAGTCTTGTGGTGGTCTGAATCACAGGTCCCCCATAAATCATGTGTTTTGAATGCTTGGTTCCCAGCTGGTGGCAATTTGAGAGGAAGAGGTGTGTTTTGGGAGAGGGCCTTGGGGTGTTATAGCCATCTCCCCCTTGCCAGAGTTGGCTCACTCTCCTGCTGCTGTTTTCCACCTGTTGTGATATGGAGGTGATGCCCAGCCTCTGCTCTACCATCTTTTCCCTGCCATCATGAAGCTTCCCCTGTTGACTTTAAGTCAAAATAAACCCTTTCCTTCCATCAGCTGTTTTGTTAAAAAACATTTATTTATTGCAAGCAGAGAGAGAGAGAGAGAGAGAGAGAGAAAAGAGAAACTGACAGAGAGAATGGGCATGCTAGGGCCTCCAGCCACTGCAAATGAATTCCAGATCCATGTGCTACTTTGTGCATTTAACTTTATGTGGATATTGGTCATTAGGCTTTGCAGGCAAGTGCCTTAACGGCTGGGCCATCTCTGCAGTCCCTCATCAGCTGCTTTAAAAATTATTTGTTTGTGAAGAGAGAGAGACAGAGAGACAGAGAGAATGGGCACACAAGAGTCTCTTGCCACTGAAAATTAACTTCAGATGCATGTGCCACTTTGTGCATCTGGCCTTAAATGGGTACTAGAGAATTAAACTTGGGCTGTCAGGCTTTGCAAGCAAGTGCCTTTAACCACCGAGTCATCTCCCCAGTGCCTATCAGCTGCTTTTGATCAGGTGTTTTGTCCCAGCTGCCCAAAGTCTAGAGATAAATGAGAGCATCCCAGACATTTGGGGGAATTGAAGACTCATGGGGAGATGGATGCTTAGATACAGCATTGATATATAAGGTAGACATGAAAGTAATGAATCTAAGCTGGATATGTTGGCACACACCTTTAGTCCCAGCCCTTGGGAGACCTAGATAGGGGGATGACCAGGAGTTCAAGGCTAGCCTGGGGCTACAGAGTGAGTTCCAGGTCAGCCTGGCTAGAGTGAGACACTGCCTTGAAAGAACCAACCATCCAACCAACAAACAGAAGTAATGAACTAGGAGTCCTGTGTGCACATTGGAGGGGCCGGTTAACTACATCAGAGAGGCAGGGAAAGCTTCCCAGAGGAGGTGGGCTTTGTGATGGTAAAATAGGGATGAATGAAAGTATGTTGAAAGTAGAGCAGGGAAGCCATTTCTTCTGGAGCATAGAACAGCATGAACAGAGACACAGAGATGTGTTTAAGAAGAAACCTGGAGGGATGGAGAGATGGCTCAGAAGTTAAAGGTGCTGGCTTGCAGAGCCTGCTGGCCCAGGTTCAATTCCCAGCACCTATGTAAAGTGGATGAAAAGTGGTGCTTGCATCCATGATCTACGACAATGGGAGGTGGAGCCAGGAGAATCTGGAGCTCAGGAATCAGCTGGTCTAATGTTCTTTTGCAGTCTGGCAGCTTGTTTGCAGCAGCAAGAGACCGTCTCAAAGAAAGCGGTGCATAGACTCCTTGAAGTTGCCCTCTGACCTCCACATGTATGCAGTGGCACACACACATAAACCTGGAGCTGAGCATGGTGGACCACACCTGCGATCCCAGCTACTCAGGAAGCTGAAGTGGGCACATTGCACGAGCCCAAGCACTCACTCACTGCAAGCTTGAAAGGTATAATGAGATCCTGTCTCAAAAACATACAAACAAGGGCTGGGGCTATTACTCAGTTTGTAGAGTGCTTGGCTAGTGTGGTGGTTTGAATGAAATGTCCTCCATGGGTTCATGTGTTGAATACTTTGGTGTCCATCTGGTGGCAATTTGGGAACATTGTTAGGCCTTTGAGGGGTGGAGCCTTGCTGCAGGTGTATACTGGGGTGGGCTTTGGGGTCATATAGCCCAGTTCCAAGCCCAGTACTCAGATCACTTCCTTTCTGCTGCTCTGGAGATGTGATTCATGGCTGTCTCTTCTTGCCCTGCTTCTCCCACCATGATTAAACTTCCCCCCAAAATGTAAGTCAAGATAAATTCTTTCTTCCCATGGGCTGCTTCCAGCTGGGTGTTTTGTCCTAGCAACAAGAAGGTAATTGCTACAAAAAATTAGTACTGAGAAGTGGGGTCATTGTATGATAAACCTAATCATGTGGTTTTTGGTCTTTTGAATTGGTTTATGGAAGGAACGTTGAAGGATTTTGAACTGTACTAAAGAGGCAGCACTTAATGGGACATTCTGGTGAGAATTTGAAAGACTACAATGTAGAGAGAACCATGGACTGACAGTTCAGCTAACGAAGTTTCAGAGGGAAAAGATCATCTTGTCGGAAGAGGGCTAGAAGCAGTTTGTGCGATGCTTGGGTGGTGAGGCTGGCTGCATTCTGCCTGTGTCTTGAGAGAACTTGACTAAAGTTGAATTGAAAAGTAATGGAAGGGCTGATTAACCACTCGATTACCTAGTGGTTAAAAGTGCTTGCTTGCAAAGCTTGCCAACCTGGGTTCAATGCCCTGGTACCCACATAAAAAAGCCATATGCACAAAGTGGCGTATATGTTTGGATTTTTTAGTGACAGGAGGCCCTGATATACCTATTCTTTCTCTCTATCTCTATCTCTTTCTCACTTAAATAAATTAAAAAATTTTTTTACATGTAATGGACTAAGCCGGGCATGGTGGCACATGCCTTTAATCCCAGCACTGGGGAATCAGAAGTGAGTTGAAGGCCAGCCTGGGCTCTAGTGAGTCATCTTGGGCCAGAGTAAGGCCCTGCCTCAAAAAAAAAAGTGGCGCTGAAGAGATGGCTTAGTGGTTAAGACATTTGCCTTCAAAGCAGAAGGACACGAGTTCGATTCCCCAGTACCCATGTATAGCCAGATGCACAAGAAGGCACATGTGTCTGGAGTTTGTTTATAGTGGCTAGAGGCCCTGATGTACCTATTCTCTCTCTCTAAAAAAAAGTAATGGACTGGTGTGTTTGGTAGAGAAAAATACAGACCAAAGGGATAAAAAAGATATAAAGTTTGGCCCAGAAGGATGGTTTCAGGCCACTTCAGCTACAAGTGTTAAAGAAGCTACCACCTTGGAGAATGGACTGGCTGCTCTGTACTTGGAAAAGAGAAGTGCTGATTCTTTCAAAAGGAGGGACCCTGAAGGAAGAACCCTGAAGGGGTTTCTGGCTCCTCAGAGTTGGGCTTTTATTGCCTCTGGGTTAACAAATTTGGTAGCCTGTCTGGCACTGGTTTTGAAAGTATGAAAAATGCAGACATGAAAGGGCCATTGTTTTGCAACATGGTGTTTTGGAGCTTGCCACTGATATTTGGTGATGTGGAATAGGTTATGGTGCCTGCATGAAGTCCCTGTGAGGGTATGGCATGGAGCTGTGAAGATGAACCATGGGTTGTCATGGAGGTCCCTGGGTGTTAGAGATGCCAGAACTGTGAGACAGCGGCCAAGGAGAGTGGCTGGCTGACTCTGGTGGATCCTGCCTGGGAAGCAAGCAGCACAAATGGCAGGGTGGAGTTGCTCAAGCCTTCTGGAGTCCAGAGGATTTCGCCCTAAGTCCTAGGTGCCGGGTATGGAGCTGTAGGATTGGATGCTTGCCCTGCTGGTTTTCCATCTTGTATTGGTTCAGACTTTCCTTGCATGGCCCTGTAGCAATTACCTTTTTGTTGCTGAGACAAAACACCTGACAAAAAGCAGCTTATGGGAGAAAAGGCTTATTTTGGTTTACTGTCTCAAGGTGAGCTTCATCATGGCAGGGAAAGCATAGCAGAGAGACGACGGTAGGAAGGAAGTAATCTGAGTGAGCTGGCTAGTTAATACCCAGTTGGGCTGGGCTAATAACCCTCATGGTTCACCCCCAGTGACACACCTCCTCCAGCAAGGCTCCACCCCCCAAATTGCCACCAGCTGGGGATCAAGTATAAGGCTTAATCATAAACACATGAGACTATGGGGAACACTGCATTCAAACTCCATAGACCCTATTTTATCCTTTTGGAATTGGAATGTTTAGCTTGTATTATTGCATGTTAGAAATGTAACTTGTGTTTTTATAGGGATCACAAAAGACTGCCTTGAGTCTCAGAGGAGACTTTGGACTTTGGACTTTTAAACAGCGCTGGGACTGATGGAAACCATAGGAACTTTTGAGGTTGGACTGGGCGCATTTTGTGTCATGAGATGGTCACGAGTCTGTCTGGGCCAGGGGTGGAATGTGGTGGTTTAAATGAAATGTTCCCTATAGGCTCATGTGTTTTGAATACTTGTTCTCCTGCCGGAGGCAATTTAGGAAATTTGTTGGGCCTTTGGGAAGTGGAGTATTGCTGAAGGAATATGTTGCTGGGGGTGAGATTTGGGATAATACAGCCCACCTCTAAACCCAGTACTCAGACTACTTCCTTTCTTCTGCTCCGGAGATGTGATGCCTGCCTGCCTACCTACCTGTCTGTCTACCTGTCTGACTGTCTATCTATTCTTGCCATGCTTCCACTACCATGATGAAACCTCTGCTTGAAGCTGAAATAGGCCCTTTCTTTCCTTGGCCTGGTGTTTTTACCTTTTGCCAGTTCTTTTTTTTTTTTTCGAGGTAGGGTCTGACTCTAGTCCAGGCTGACCTGGAATTCACTATGTAGTCTCAGGCTGGCCTTGAACTCACGGCAATCCTACCTCTGCCTCCCAAGTGCTGGGATTAAAGGCGTGTGCCACCACGCCCGGCTCCTTTTGCCAGTTCTGATGGGTTGGTATGGCTTTCTGGAATGCTGGTTAAGCAGCATCTGTGGGTGCTGGTGACTCAGCAGGAAGGGTGTTTAGGTGGCTTAGCTGTTCCTTTCTTGTGGGAGAGAAGTTTCCCCTGCTGTGGGTGAAGGTAGTATGTCCCATGCGTTTTCAAGTACTGGGTAGGGCTGGGGAACTGTGGGAACATACGGCCTTTGCTACTGGCACAGGGTGATGGGGGAAGTGAAAAGAAGAGGAACAGGGAGCCTCGAGGGTGGAATAACTGTGGATTTCCCTGGCCACACCTTGGTGTTGGGTGTCGATGTCCATATCTGTGCTCTGACTGAGCCCCCTCCTGCTTTTGACCTATAGCCCCAGAGAGCTGGGGATTCTTACCCAGACTGATCAGATCCTTAGCTTGTGGGCTGAGGAGATGACATCCAATTCTCCACCCCCAAGCTATGGAACACTTTCCACCGCTCTCTCCTTCCAGCAGCTGGCTCTTCTGGACAAACAACTCCTTAGTAGCTGTCTCTTGGCTTTCTTTGCTCCATCACAACTGGGAGCCACGGTTGCCCCTAGTGGTGGCCTCTGGAAATGCTATCAGATTTGCTTTGGTTTTGTGAAACAGGTGTGGATAAACCCCTAAGCCCTGCCCTCTGGCGATCTTACTTTAGTCCCAGTCACCAGTGTCGACCAACTTCCGGCTCCCTGCCTGTCCAGTGAGGCCTCTACCTCCCTGTCATCTGTTGTGGCTCTGATCTGTGCATGAGGTCTTCTCCTTCAGGTCCCTCCTCCATATGTTCTGCTCTGGGCTGACTTGGGGTCTTCTAGGTTTCTGCAGCCTCAGGTGCCCCCAAAGGTGCAAGTGGACAGTGTAAGGCTCTGGTTCAGTCCTTGTAAAAGTTTTTAAAGCCAGAACAGCCTTTCCTTCACCATGGCCAATTTCTACTATCTCTGTCGCCTTTGTCACTCGAACCAAGTCATAGCCCTTGCTGACAGCATGTGTATTTCAGGGCCCTTTTGCCAGGGTAGCTGGATATCCCTGCCCATCTCATTATGCCACACCTTGCTCAGCCCAGGTACACTGGCAGACACATTTCCCTCATAGAATAGATCCAGCAAATACTCCTAAATCATTATTTACAATTTAACTTGACAACCCCGACTTTCAGGAAGTTCTTTCTCATCTCTGACCCACATACCTCCAGCTCAAGCCTAATGTCTTCATGCTCTGGGGAAATCCTTTCTTACCAGAGCCTCTTTTAGTACAACTGAGGCACCCCACTTGGCATTCCAGCAAGCTCAGATACTCTGGGTCTTTCAAAGACCAAGTTCTCAGCTGAGCTAATGTGGTCAGGCAACAAGGTCTGAAGTACCATCCTATGTGCCAGGATCTGTATTTGGGGGCTCAGAAGAAGATATTCCATTTTCTCCTCATAATACCCTTACAGTAGGGCAGGTGCTGCTTTGTTATTCCATTTGGTAAATGACATATTAAGTCTCAGACATGAATTGACCTGACTGAGGTCCCTAAGCAGGATGGGAAACACTGTGATTCAATCCCTGCATCTAATGAGGCTTCAGTTTGAGAACGGGACCCTTCCTCTGATGTCCCCAGAAGACTTCTGTGAGGGTACTAGGAGACACATCTCCCCTCATCTTGCTCCTGACCTGGTCTCCACTTTACATTCTCATCTCCTTCCTCTAAGCTCCTTGCTGCGCATGTGCACTCTGGTTTGTTGATTTCAGAGGCAAGGTGTGGAGGCAATCCTGCTGAGAAGAGAGGATCACTGTCCAAGTAGTTCAGACTAGCCTGCAGCTGGGCAACATAGCAAGACCCTGTCTCAAACAAATAAAAATTAACTTTGTGTGTCTTCATTTTTATTCTCTCTCAGGATCTTCCCACCACCGTGAGGAACAAGACTATCAATGCTTTCTGCAGGGGGAGAGCCCACGAGGATGTGACTGCTGTCCTCCTGGCTAAGGCCTTCCTTGACCAGGCAGAGGAATGCTGGCCCATGGCCACACATGCAGCCTGGACCAATCAGCAGAACGACCCAGTTGGCATCCAGAGCCATGTGCAGAAGCAAGCACTTCTCGTATGAGAGAGGTTGTGTGAAGTCAACACTAGCATGGCCGTGCATGATGGGTTCAGCCATTAACAGCTCTGTGATGCTGGGGGAAGTTATTTAATCTTTATGTATCGCACCTTCCTTAGTGAACATTGTTGACCACTTCAGGGGAGTTCCCTGTCCCCTGGTTGCTTGCTTACCCAAGGGTCTGTCCTCTCCATGGGACACACATACCCAGTGATTGGCTGGGGCGGCAGTATAAGTCTGGTCCCCCTTCTGCAGGACACCCTGTGGAGTCAGCCATAGCCTGTGAGCCTCCCTGCTCCCGTGTGACTGGTCCTGCCTTGCTTCTCCTCCATAGACATGGACTCCAGGAGCACTTCCGGCTGCTGCTCAGGTTCAGGTCTGTCCCTTAGAGGCTGATTTCCTGGAACTGACCTGTGAGTGTGTGTCAGTCAGCCTTATGCCAACTATGAGGGGAAAGGCTCTGGGATGTGTGGTGAGGCTGTAGAAGCACATGGTGGAGCCAAGCTGCTTATCCCATGGCAGGGAAGCGAGAGAGGAAGAAGGGGTGAGGATCTCACCATCTCCTTCGAGGGTACCTTCAAAGGCCTCCTGCTAGGCCCTGCCTCTAGATGTTTCTATCACCTACCAGTAACACCAAGCTGGGGAGCAAGCTTTTATTTAACTCAGGGGCCTGTGAGGAGCATTCCAGATCCAACTATAGCAGGAAATCAGTAACCACGTGACAAGTTCTGGCTAATGACATAAAAGCATGGGGTCACTGCCATTTCTAGGGATTTTTCCTAAGGTTATTGTGCCTAGCTGAGTGTGGTAGTGCACATCGGTAAACCCAGCACTCAGGAGGCTGAGGCAGGAGGTTTGCGAGTTTGAGGCTATACAGCCAGTTTCAGGACAGCATGAGCTACGTAGTAAGACCCCAAACCAAAACCAGAAACAAACAAACAAACAAACAAAAAAAAGGAAAAATATCCTTGCATATTTTTTGTGTCTAAACATTTATTTTTCAAGATAGGGTATTATTATACAACTCAGTTTGGTCTCAGCCTCCCAAGTGCTGTTTGTCACCACACCTGCCTTTTTATTTTCATCATTTTATTTTCTCTCTGTCTCTGTCTCTGTCTCTGTCTCTCTCTCTCTCTCTCTCTCTCTCTGTGTGGTCAGAGGCTAACCTCGGAGTGCTGGTCCTCTCCTTCCTCCTTGTTTGTCACTAAGAAGGCCCATCTAGTTGGCCCTCAAGCTTCAGGATTCTCCTGACTCTGCCTCCCGTTGCCATAGGCACACTGGATAACAGATGGGTTTGCCACTTCGTGTCTGGTTTTATGTGGTGCTGAGGTTCAAGCTCTGATAGCTGGCTCATGGAACTAGTGCCTTTAAGTATTTTAATCTCTCCAGCTCCCCCTCTCTCTCCTCTCCTCTCTCTCTCTCTCTCTCTCTCTCTCTCTCTCTCTCTCTCTCTCTCTTTCTATTTTTTTTAATTATGTTTTTTTTCGAGGTAGGGTCTCACTCTAGCCCAGGCTGACCTGGAATTCATTATGTAGCCTCAGCCTGGCCTTGAACTCATGGTGATCCTCCTACCTCTGCCTCCCAGGTGCTGGGACTAAAATGCCCAGTTCCATCTTTATACTTTTGAATGTAACTTTTAGGATATTGTCAATATTAACGATTGAAAATAAAACTGCCAGGCTTGGTGGCACACCTTTAATCCCAGAGGCTGAGATAGGAAGATCTTTACCCATTAGAGGCCAGCCTGGGGCTACAGAGTGAGTTACAGGTCAGCCTGGGCTAGAATGAGACTCTACCTTAAAAAAATCCAAAAATAATAAATAAAAATTATTCATTTTAATTTTTAACACTTTATTTAGAAAATTTAAAATTTATACCAACAATATAGGAGTCATATAATGACCTTTTATATGCCATTTGACAAAATTTACCAATTATTAACATTTTGCTTCATCTATTCTCTCACACTTTCTCTGCATATCATTAGAGTATATATATATATATATATATATACATACATATACATATATATATATCACATGTATAGCCCAGGCTGGCTTTTAACTTGATGCTCCTGCCTAATCCTTCTGAGAGCTGGGGTTATTGGTGTGAGCCACTATGCCTGGCAGAAATATTTTAAAAATACATATTAGAATTAGGGAGATGGCTTAGTGGTTACGAGGGCTTGGTAGTTAAGCATGAGGGTCAGAGACCACCAAATTTGATTCCCCAGAACCCATGGAAATAGCTGGGCATGGCCATACATGTCTGTAACCCTAGTCTGCAGGGGGCAGAGACCAGAGAATTGCTGGGGTTCAGTGACAGACAGCAGCTCTGGGTTGAGGGAGAAGCTCCATCTCAAGGAAATACCAAGATATCTCATAAGAGAAGGGCACCCGTCCTTCTCCTCTGGTCTCCCCACATATGTGTATCTGAGTGCACACACATGTATACACCAAACATCACAGCACAAACATACTACACACATACACGTTCAAAAATACATATTAACTGGTGCATGGTGGCACTCACCTTTGATCCCATCACTTGGTAGGCAGAGGTAGGAGGATCACTGAGTTCAAGGTCAGCCTGGAACTACAGAGGGAGTTCCAGGTTAGCCTGGCTAGAATGAGACCCTACTTATATATACATATATATATATATATATATATTTGTATTAGGGTTCTCTTGGGGAAGTCCATGCAAGGGGTGGGGGGAAGTGCCCAGTCAGGATTCTCCAGAAGAACAGAGCCAATGAATTGTAGTAAAAAGGGATTTCTTAGATTAGCTCATGGCAGTCCCACAATAACAGTCTGCAGGCCCTGGAGTCAAGGAACCGGTAGCTGCTCAGTCCATGTGGCTGGATGCCTCTGCAGTCCCAATCCTGGATGCATGTGCAAGTTCCAACGAGCACCAGCAGCCAGGTAGGAGGAAGGGAGAGAGTTTTCCTTCCCTGGAGCTTCCTTACATCCTATACTCTACTGAGAGGGCTGCCCACTCTGGAGGAAGGGCTCACTTTGGAGGAGGGACCTCCTCCTTTAATCCTTTCTGTAAGCAACCTCAGAGATCCACCCAAGATTGTTGTGGATTACTAAACAGGTCAAGTTGACAACAAAACTTAACCATCACAAGGTTAAACCTAAAAGGAAAAAATCTTATTATGCAGTGTCCCTCAGCATCTTTAGGAAGATTGGTTCCAAAGTCCACAGATGTTTAGGTTGTTATATAAAAATAGCACCATATTTTTGTATAACCTATATGATCCTCTCATATAAATCTCTTGAGATTACTTATCATAGCTAATATAATGCAATTGCTGTATAAATAGTTGTTATGCTATATTCTTTAGCAATAATGATAAGAAAATGTCTGTTCATGTTTGATATAAATGCAATTTAAAAAATAATTCATTTGAGAGACAGAGAGAGGCTGAGAGAGAGAGAGAGAAAGAAAAAGAGAATATGGGTTCATCAAGTCCTCTTGGCACTCAGTACAAACACCAGACACATGCCTCACTTTGTGCATTTGGCTTTATGTAGATACTAAGGAATCGAACCTGGGCCTGCAGGCTTTGCAAGCAACAGCCTTTAATTGCTGAGCCATCTTTTCCAGCCACGGGTGCAATCTTTTCCTAATATAGTCCATCTTAGGTTTGTTGAATTCAAGGATGTGACCCCTACTGATACAAGAGGCTATCTTTTTTTAAAAAATATTTTATTTATTCATCTTCAAGCAGAGAGAGACAGAGAGAGACAGAGAGAGAGACAGAGAGAGAGAGACAGAGAGAGAGACAGAAAGAGCACCAGGGCCACCACCTTGCGGGTCCGGCCCATGTGGGACCTGGGGAATTGAACCCAGGGCCTTAGGCACTGGAGGCAAGTGCCTTATCCGCTGAGCCATCTCTCCAGCCACAAGAGGCTATCTGTCCTTCCCCACTGAGAGAGACAACCTTCCCCTGCCCCCTTGCTACTTTTTGTCTAGGAGACAGAGCATGCACAATGGGTTAGTTTATTTATGTGTAACGTCAGGTAGCCTGTTTTGACCCAGGGTTCTGCCACTTATGGGCTGCATGGCCTTGGACAAGTTATTTAATCTCTCTATAGTCACACTCTTAAAAATAATAGTTTATATGATTATGGTGAAAGCCAAATTAATTAATATTATCAAGTGCTTAACACATTACCTGATAGCTGCCAGGCAGGGCAGTGAGAAGAGAGCCAGGCAGCCAGGCAGAAGTGAGGGATGCCACTCTTTTATTACTGCAAGGTTGAGGTGAGGCTGGAGAGAACAGCGTAGTGGATCAGGGACCGGTGCTTTTCAAGAACGATGTTGATCTTTATGACAGGCAGATAAGGCATGGCATTCAGCTGTGAGTACCTCACCCGCAGGCGATGAGGTTCCCACCTTCAATATGTTATTGCCTTGCACTAAGGGACTCCCTCAGCATTCCAAGCATTATTAGACAATTTAGAGGCTATGGAAAGTAATCCTGAATCCAGCAATCCCAATGCGGGCCCAAGTAGCTGCTGCTGCTTCTTTTTTTTCTTTTGAGGTGCTGAGGACCGAACTCAGGGCCTTGCACTTGCTAGGCAAGTGCTCAACCACTGAGCTAAATCCCCAACCCCTCCAAGTAGCTTCTTTTTAATTCTACATTTTTCCCTTAGCCCAAAATTATAAATGGTCTGGCATGGTGGTGCACACCTGTAATCCCAGCACTCAGGCTGGAGGATCATGAATTCAAGGCTAGTTTGAGCTACATTGTAAGAACCTATCCCCAAAATACAGAGTGCTGGGGATATAGCCTGTACATAGCCCTGAGCTCTATCCTCAATACCCAGCACTACAAAACGAAGACAAAAACACCAAAAAGCCCAAACTAAAAAGAACAACAACAAAAGAAAAGCCAAATAGATTGGCAGAAGACATTGTGGTGCTTTGATAAAAAGATTTACCACAACCACCTGTGATAGCTCATGCCTGTAATCCCAACACTTGGGAGGCAGAGACCCAAGAATTGCACCAAGATCAAGGTCAGCCTGGGTCACATAGTAAGTTCCAAATTAGGACTATATCATAAGACCTTGTCTTGGAGAAAAAAAGTTCAAGTCGACAGACATAAAGTACTTTTGTTACTCCTTTGTCTTTTAAAATATTGCATTCTTGGGCTGGAGAGATGGCTTAGCAGTTAAGGCATTTGTCTGCAAACCAGAAGGACCCAAGTTCGATTCCCCAATACACATGTAAATCTAGAGGCACAAGGTAGTCCATGTATCTGGAGTTCCTTTGCAGTGGCTGGAGGTGCAGGTGTGCCTATTCTCTCTCTGCCTCTTCCTCTCTCTCACTTTCTCCGAAATAAATAAATAAATAAATAAATAAATAAATAAATAAATATTGCATTCATAGATGGCTGTGGTGGTGCATGCCTTTAATTCCAGCACATGGGAGGCTCAGGTAGGAAGACCACTGTGAATTCGAGGCCAGCCTGGGCTACAGAGTGAGTTCTAGATCAGCCTGGGCTAGTGTGAAACCCTGTCTAAAAAAACTCCCAGAAAACTAAAAAGAAAATTGTCAGGCTGGGGATGACCCAGCAGTTAAAGGTGCTTGTTTGCAAAGCCTGCTGTCCTGAGTTCAATTCCCCAGTACCCACGTAAAACCATATGAACAAAGTGGTATATGCATCTGGAGTGTATGCAAGAGGCTGTGGCATGCCCATACCCTCTTTCTCTGAAAAATAAGTAAAAATAATACTCAAAGTAGGAAATTTCCTGTTTCTTTTTTTTTAGATTTAGAGAACTGTATTAGTCCATTTTTCATTATTATAACAAAATACTCGGGGACGACTGACTGCATAAGGAAAAGAGGTTTATATTGGCTCATGAGGCTGGAGGTTAGAACACAACTGCTCGCTCGTGTGGTGTTCTTTTTTTTTTTTTTTTGGTTTTTCGAGGTAGGGTCTCCCTCTAGCCCAGGCTGATCTGGAATTCACTATGGAATCTCAGAGTGGCCTTGAACTCATGGTGATCCTCTTACCTCTGCCTCCTGAGTGCGGGGATTAAAGGTGTGCGCCACCACGCCCGGTTGCTCATGTGTTCTTGCTACAGAGGCAGGGGCCTGAGGTGGTATAGGGTATCTTTAGCAGACGAGGAACAGGTGCCTTCCCTTTCTTCACTGTAGTCATTGTCTTTTCAGAATCCACTGTTGAGACTAAGGGATATGAAGTTCCACGGGCAGGGTGCAGTGATTTAGAGGGAAGGAAGCCGCAGTCCTTACTCTGAGAAGGGACACTGAGCTGACCCCGTGGGGTCAGGTTTGAACTATGTAACTGAAGTCTTCAGAATTAAATTCTTTATTGGGTGTTTTTGAAAGGCTAAGTTGTTTAACACAGACCCTGCTTGATGGTCGCTACTACATTTGTTTTGATTTAGAACTTAGAGCAGAGCTGTGATGGAGCTCAATAGAGAGCTTGTCTAGTGTGACAAGGTCCTGGGTTCAATCCCTGTCACCAGCAAACAAAACAGCTACAGCAATGACAACAAAACACTCAAACCAAAGAAAAAACAAAGTTAGAAGCGGTATTCAGGAGGCAGAGGCGCGTTGAAAGTTCAAGGCCAGCCAGAGTTACATACATGCCTCAAGAGAAAACAGACAAAGCTCACTTTCTTAGACCAATGAAACACATTTTCAAGGAGAAATACTGTAACAAGCAGTGACTATAATTGCTGGACTAGCTGGCTTTCGGCTGCCCACCGTTTCAAATCTTCCATAGACCGGCTCATGCCAGTATTGTGCACCATCGATTGATAAAGAGGTCTTGTTCTATACTTGCTTTTGTAGTGGTGGGGATGAACCCCAGGGTCATGAACATGCTAGGCAGGTGCCTACCACTGAGCCACACCCAAGCCCCTGCCTTTCTGTTATAAGGCAGCAGGCAGGTGACTCATGTTCAAAGGCAGATGGAATGACAACTCTATCAAATGCTTTACTGTGGGCAGGAATAGCACAGGCAGAAGGTGAATTGGTTTTGATTGCTTTTGAAATGTCTGACCACTCCTTGGTAAATGTGCACACGGCAGCCAACAGAAGCCGTTGGCATCTCTTCTTTATTCCCTGTTTCCATCCTGCTGTTTGGATGAATACAACCATCCTGGACCATGAAGCTGAGGGACTCACCCTAGATCTGGCAGGATGTGTCTGGGAGAGCAGCCTGAGGCTCCAGTGTGTGTGTGTGTGTGTGGACATAAGGTCCTATATTTTAGCCAAGTATGATGGTGCACTTCTTCAACCCTAGCACTTGGGAAGCTGAGGTAAAAGGGTTTCAGAGTTTGAGGGCAGCCTGGTGCTACAGAGTTGAGTTCCAGATCGGCCTGGGGTAGAAACAGACCAAAACAAAACAAACAAACAAACAAAAAGATCCCATATTTTATAAGATTTCTGGCCCTTCGGAGGGTCAGGGAAAGTCCTGCTCTGAGCTCAGAAGAAAAGGATGGATAGGTTTCTGACTGAGTAAGCAGAGGGTAGGGGATTTCAGGGTGCAGAAGGCTCAGACAGGAAAATCAAGAGCCAAGAGCCAGCTTGGTGAGTTGGAGAACGGAATAGCAGCTCCTATGGAGGAGCACAGAGCGCCAGGGGCTCTCCAAGAAGAAGCCTGGGAGGGCGGTCATCTGCAAACAGGTCGTGGGCACTGTTACCTAATATTTGTGCCTGGGAGCTCTGGGGTGTGTGGGGGAGGGATCCAGGCCCTACCCTCCTGGGGTTGCCCTAGGCAACTTCTGTTAGTAAAGAATCCTGTTTACTGCTCCCTGACTCAGACACTGTGGTTTCCATGGCTCTGACCAGCAAAGCAGCACAAGCCATTTCTAGAGGGTAGGTCTTCAGGGGGGGGGCTGTCCTCTCTCTTTTCTGGCTCCAAACTCAGCAGTTTCCTGGGGTGATGTGTGGAGGGGAGGTTGTCTTTGTGGGGTCTCAGGCCTGGGGTCCTTGGGAGGAGATGAGAGGCTGGGACAGGAGCTGAACAGGGCTGACTGGGGAGTCGGGCTCCCAGGGGATTAGAAGCCCCACCTCCTCACTGGCTGCCTCACTGGGAGCCCAGGAAAGGCAGGAGGAGGTTGAGAAGCCAGAGTCATTGTCTTCTCCACTCCAAGGTGGTGGCAGAGGCAGGGTGACAGGCCACCTGTAGCAAGGCTGGCGGTGGCACAGGCTGTTTGGCAGCTGGTGGGGGCATACACCAAAGAGTCAACAGAAAGGGAAGCCAAAGAGGGTCTTCCTTTGCAGTCCAGGATGGCCTTGAACGTTTGTTTTTCTTGCTGGGATTACATGTGTGGACAACCATGTTGGCTTCAGATGCATTTTTGAGGGCTGGAGAGATGGCTCAGCGGTTAAGGCACTTGCTTCCAGGTGCATTTTTTAAATGCACGTGTGTGTGTGTGTGTGTGTGTGTGTGTGTGTGTGTGTGTGTGTGTGTATGCCATTGCGCATGTGTGGAGAATTGCTGTGAATTCGAAGCCAGCTTGATCTAAATAGTGAATTCCAGACAAGCCAGATACTCTCTCAAAGATGAACCATCTTTACCCTATCATGTAGGGCCCAAATGAAACCTATGAGAAAGTGGCGAGATAAACTAGAGACCTATCACCACAGCAAGCCAGATAACTCATGAAAGGACAATGGAGGCAGACACCAACGATATCCAACACAACCCAAAGTAGAAGTCCAGAGACACTTAAAATCTCAACAATAAAGCAGACTTAAAACTCACCCACCTTGACTCAGGGAACTGAGCAGAAGAGGGGACAGGAAGATTGTAAGAGTCATAGTGGGGAGAGTCATTGCCCTCCTCAGCAATAACACACAAAGGAGAAAAAATACCTGTCTACCTCTTGTGCAATTCATAACTCCCTACCCCATGGACTGAACCAGTCTGCCCACCAAGGAGGGTCCCCAGTGGGTTGGGGACAGAGAGAAGGGAAATGGGGGTACCACCACAAGATTTGCTCATACAATGGATCTAATTATTGACAATCAAGATTTTAAAAAATCAAGTATCAGAAAACAACAGAACAAAAGAAATGGCTGATAAACATAAGAAAAGATGCTTAACATCATTAGTTTCTAGGGAAACACAAATCAAAACCACAGTGAGAGCCCTCCATCCCTCTAAGGTAAACAAGGGTTCTAAGAGAATGTAGAGCAATTGGTGGTGGGAATGTAACTGGTTCAGCTACTATGGAAAGCAGTAGAGCAGTTCTCGAGGTTAGACAGAAACTTACCACTTGACCGGAAGTTCTGGTTGTCAAGTATCTGAATGGACTGAAAACATGTTTACACAATTTTTTTTTTGGGGGGGGGGTTGAGATAGGGTCTCGCTTTATCCCAGGCTGACCTGGAATTCACTATGTAGTCTCAGGCTGGCCTCAAACTCACAGTGACCCCTGCTGAGATTAAAGGCGTGTGCCACCACACCCCCAAAGCTGAGCCCAGTATGAATGTCTCCAATCTCAGCACTTGGAAGGTAGAGGCTGGAGAATCAGGAGTTCAAGGACAGCCACAGCTATGAAATGAGTTTGAAGCCAGCCTGGGCTACATGAGATCCTGTCTTAAAAAAGAAGAAAGAAAGAAAGAAAGAAGAAAGAAAGAAAGAAAGAAAGAAAGAAAAGCAAGCTGGAGAAATGGCCCAGTGGTTAAGGCACTTGATTGCAAAGCTGAAGGTCTGGGTTTGATTCCCCAGCAACCATGTAAAGCCAGATGCAGAGTGGTCTGGAGTTCGTTTGCAGTGGCAGGAGGCCCTGGCACACCTAAACTCACTCTCTCCTGCTCTCAAATAAATAAAAATATTTTAAAAAGAAAGAAAAGAAGAGGCATGGCACCCATCAGTAACAACACACTTGGGCCAGGAAGACCAGGCTGAGTACTAGGATATCCAGGATCTCTTGCCACAAGGACTAATACAGACAGCCCACGGAGGAGGATATCCAACTGATCAGGGACGGGGAGGGGGGAATTGGGGAATTTGGGATAACAACTCATGGTTTGCCCACTAAATAATGTAACTCATTATGGACAATAAATTTATATTTAAAAAAAAAGAAAGAAAAGAAGAAATGGGTACATGCACGTTCATAGCAGCGTTCTTCATGATGCTCAGAAGCAACGCAAATGCTCCTCAGATGATGGATGAATAAAGAAGATGCCACGCGTCCATTCCAGGGCCCTTGTTCAGCATAAAGAGAGGTTCTGGTGTGTGCAGTGTGGGACCTGCCACAGAACCACAGTCTGTCTGATTCCCCTTACATGAAATGTCCAGATAGGCTGAGCCATAGAGACAGGAAGTGGAAAAATACTTTCCAGGGGTTGGGGGTAGGGAAGGAACTGGAGTCTCTTTTGGTCAGAGGGGAGTAGGAATGTTTTGGAATGACATAATGGTGACCAGTGAATATGCTAAAAGCCACTTGATAGACTTTCAATGGTGGATTTTATATTATGTGAGTCATAGCTCAATAAACTTGTCAAAACAGAACAAAACTACATTCATGTGAGTACTTTACCCTCTAGGATCTGCCCATGTCGAGGCAGGAGGCAGAGCAGTTCCTTGTTTCTATGTGAACACATTGAAAGGAATGTTTCCTTAGTGACTGTCATTTGAATCACAAGAGATTTTCTTTCCATCTCACTAGATTGGGTTCAGCCATATTGTTTACTCTCTGGTTCTGTGTTAATTTCCTGCAATGACAGCACAGATAACTATAGTGAGGGAGAAGAGGAGGAAGCTAGCTTATTTAGCAGTTGGAGTCAGGGACTGAGGCCCAAAGGGAACCAGGCAGGAGATGCCGTACACATGCCATCTCGTCCTGGTCCAGGAATGAGAACTCCTGGCAGAACTGGAACTCTGATCTCCAACATGGCCTGCTGTTCACAGTCTGACACACCACAGCCCTGGGCACTCGGGTCTGTCATACAGCTTTATTAACCCATCTGATCTTTCCCCTGCATTCTCTCTCTCTCTCTCTCTCTCTCTGTCTCTCTCTCTCTCTCTGTCTCTCTCTCTCTGTCTCTCTTTATTTTGGCTTCTTCACTTCCTGGGACCCTTGCTCCCTTGCTTCCATCCTGTGGCCTGGACCCTCATGGGAGTTTTTCAGGCCCCATCTCTACTCAGCAGCCTGGCTGAGAGGGAAGGAGAAACATGACCTCGTCTTCTGATCCTGACCTCCCTTGCTTGTCTCTCTTTATAATTTTCCCCTAGTTACGTACATCCGCCACGTGCATACTTACACTCTGGATTTACCACGTTGGTTGGTAACCTTTCCCCAGCTTTCCCCTAACCTTCCTTCATGGTGGAGGCCATGTGTGTTCTAAGCTCTCGCAGCCTCCCTGAGAAAGCACACGACAATGTCTCCTAGATCCCACTCTCCTTGTGTTGCTGGTTCTCCCCTCAGAAGCCTGCTCTTGTCTCACGCAGGCCACATGCCTGTGGCTCCACTCTTGACTTCTCTTGAGAGACGTTCTAGTTCCTTCCAGCTCTCTGTGGGCTCGGGCTTTCGTCCAGGCTCTCCCTAAACTTCCATCTTTCTTCATATGTTTTCCACATGAAACATGTTCTGGCCTTCCTTCCCACGTCTCAATTCCCCTCAAACAAACTCCACAAGTTGTGAGTTCTCCCCAAATAAATTCAGCAATTCAGAATGTGTCCTTCTTGAGTCTGTCTTTATTATTCTTCTGAAAGATTAGGAAAGAACCCAAAACTTGGGGTTCATAAATCTGGGGACCCTCTGACCCCCTAATCCCGCATCAATAGGTAGCGTTTATTTTATTTTTTGGTATTTTAAGGTACCTTTACCTCAGGCTGACCTGGAATTCACTGTGTAGTTTCAGGCTGGCCTTGAACTCAGGGTGATCCTCCTACCTCTGGGGATTAAAGGTGTGCGCATTTATTGAATGATTTTATAGACCACATTCACATTGTCTTAAACTTTTTACATGTCTTCCTTCCTTTCTTGCCTCCCTCCCTCCTTCCCTCCTTCCCTCCCTCCCTCCCTCCTTCCTTCCCTCCTTCCCTCCCTCTCTCCCTCCCTCCTTTTTAAAAAAAACATTTTATTATTTTATTTTTTTTGAGAGAGAGAGAGAGAGAGAGAGAGAGAGAGAGAGAGAGAGAGAGAGAGAGAGAGAGAGAGGCAGACACAGAGAGACAGAGAGAATGGGCACAATAGTGCCTCCAGCCACTGCAAATGAACTCCAGACACAAGCGCCCTCTTGTGCATCTGGGCACTGGGGAATTGAACTCTGGTCCTTCTGCATTGCAGGCAAACGCCTAATGGCTAAGCCATCTCTTCAGCCCCCTCCCTCCTTCTTTCCTTCCCCTCTCCTCTCC
This sequence comes from Zapus hudsonius, assembly GCA_004024765.1. Classification (NCBI taxonomy): domain Eukaryota; kingdom Metazoa; phylum Chordata; class Mammalia; order Rodentia; family Dipodidae; genus Zapus; species Zapus hudsonius. Next base: position 30,892 of record PVHP010015057.1, read on the forward strand.
TTTTCTTTCTCTCATGGTGTTACTCATGAACACAGGGCAGCCAAGTGCTCTACCACTGAGCTACAGTGCCAGCCCTGCAAGCATTTCTTCAGCAGTTTTTGTCACAACAGACATTCTTATCACTGGAATCAGCACTCCCAACCCAGAGGGAAAGCCTGGCAGCGGCGGGTGGGCTCCAGCCTCCTTCACCAGCCTTTCAGCTCTTGGGCTTACTGTTCCCAGAGTTCCATTTGCCCGAACTCCAGGGGGCTTTTTTCCATACACCAAATACACTCTAGGAAAACAAAATACTGCTCTCTTCTAGTAGGGGATTTTCGAGATGGACACACCAACGTCTCACAGTCTTCCTTGGGCCACCTTCTTCACAGTCTGCTGGGATCTAAGCCAGAGAGAGGACTTCCTGCACACAGGCTACACCACACATTGCTTGCAGCTCTTACGTGGCGTTCAACGGAGGCATTTGGGAACACTTCCTTTTTAAAAAATATGTATGTATTTGCAAGCAGAGAAATACGGACAGACAGACAGAATGGGCGCACCAGGGCCTCTAGCCGCTGCAAATGAACTCCAGATGCATGCACCACTTTGTGCATCTGACTTTACGTGGGTACCGGGGAATTGAGCTCTGGCTGTTAGGTTTCGAAGGCAAGTGCCTTAACTACTGAGCCATCTCTCTGCCCCTGGGAAGAATTTCTTCACCAAAGAGAGAACCAGAAGATGCCACCTTGTTGCCCTGGCAGAGCTAGAACTCTGGTCTAATCCAGTCTCATCCATGATGGCTATGAACATTCTTCAACATTGGCCCCTAACTCCTTCCCCCATGTAGCACTCCAGGATTCGCCCTTGAGTCCATGAACCAATCAGCTCTCTCTTACCCACGTGAGTCTGATGAACTATAAAGCCCATCCTAATGGATTACAAAAAGGGCTTACTTACCACGTGGGTAAGGGTCTTGGCTGTTCATTCTCCTCCGCATGTCTGAACCTCCAGGTTCCGGGTCTGGTAAATCCTTCCCCTATCCCCTGCCTGGCTGGGATGGAGGAAGGGGAATTTCTTCCCTCTTAGCCCCATGTTCTGGCCCTTTTCTGACTTTCCTGGACATCTTCCTTTTGTGTCTTATTTCCAGTCCTCAGACCTCTCTCTCCTGATGAACAAGGAATTTCTCTCTGGCCTGAGTCTCTCTAACTACCCCCTGGATGACACTTCTCCCTAAATCAATTTCATAATTCATAATTTAGCCTTCTCTGAGTCTGTTTCCTCAAGTCCTTGTTAAATGGACAAGAATCTTAAAGTTGGGATTCTGCAACATGATATTCGTGCTCAGCAGGTGCTGGTCATTAATGACATCTGTGATCTGGGGTGTGACACAGCACAGCAGTGTGAACATAGAGAGCATGTTTTCAGACATAAACATAAACATGCATTCTACTGGGAAATGGGATTCCCAAGGTCATTCAAGCAGTCCTGGAAACCCATGCGCAATGTGATGCTAGACCAGTGCTCCACTTCTCATTCTGAGACATGGTCTCAATGACCTAGGTTGGCTTTGAACTCACTCTGCAGCCCAGGCAGGAGCCAAGTTTGTGAATCTCTTGCCTCAACTTCCCGAGTACCTGGGATTATAGGTCTGTGACTAAAATTGTCATAATAATTGGGAATATTACAATTATTGGGCTTGGAGTGTAACTCAGTGGTAGGACATGTATTTTGCATGTGTGAGGCCCTTCCAGAGAGAGAGAGAGAGAGAGAGAGAGAGAGAGAGAGAGAGAGAGAGAGAGAGAGAGAGAGAGAGATAACATAATGATACTTCTTTGACAATTAAAAAATTATTATGTATATTATAACAGGATATACTTTTTTTTTTTGAGATAGGATCTTGCTCTAGCCCAGGCTGACCTGGACTTCACTATGTAGTCTTAGGCTGGCCTTGAACTCACAGTGATCCTCCTGCCTCTGCCTCTCAAGTGCTGGGATTAAAAGCGTGCACCCCTTATAATTTTATATCCCCTCTCCCCAGCTCCTGTTACCCTGGGGGCCCTCAGTGGGGTTATGACCACCCTAGTCAGTCCCTGTGGAGTAGGGGGGGGCTGCCTCAGGGTATTCCTACCCACTCTGTGGCTCTTAAATCCTTCTACTTCCTCTTCTGAAATGTTCCCTGAGCCATGTCAGCCCTGTTGGCGTCTGATTTAATGTTGAGTTTTCTGTAGCCTCTGGATTTCTGTTTTGATAGGTTTGGATTGATCACTGTGTCTGTAACCATCACTCTGGAGCTGGTTGCCAGGCTAGCAGTAAGAGCAGTATTCATGATGTCACTGCAATTTCTCCTGGGCCGTGGCAGATGTGGAAATTCTTATGGTGGACAGTTGGCTATCTTCTTGTCTTATTGATGGATCTTGGCTCTCCTCCCATTTCTCTGCCATCTGAAAAATAAAACAGATTCTTCAACCAAGAGTGAGAGTGGTTTAGATTAAAGGGGGTGTGCAAAGTTATTTGAGAGAGTTTTGGTGAGCAAGCCCACTCTTCTCCAGAGAGCAGTGGGGGCTTCTATCTGAAGTCTGAATTTCCTGACCATGGGATTCTGACTTGGTTTACCAGATACGAGTCCTCTCCCACTGCATAGGCCTCATGTCCAATCAAAGAAAAGTTGGTTACCCTCAGAGTCTGCATGCCACTATTGCATAGGTGTGCACTCCTTGTCTGGCTGCTTGATTTTGTATTTGCAGGGTCTCCTTATTCATGCTGTTGGTGACCCTTGTCTTTTGGTGGCTTCCATAGGAGCTTCCAACACTATGATGGCTAGCCAAGAGGGAGCTGGCTTCCCTTATCAGTTCTAGCATGATTCTGATGTCATGTGACTGAAGCCTGTGGTGTCTTCAGCAATAGGGTGTTGCCTATTAGCTCTGGCAGGTAATTAAGTGTTATGGCAATGGCCTGCATTGATTTGGGGACCTCATGGGTATCTGGCCAACAGCTCACTGTGAGGGGGCAACCCAATTCTGGGCCTCGGATTTACTGGCCAGAGTCTATGTTTTTTTTAAAAAAATATTTTATTTTATTTATTTTTCAAGGAGAGAGAGAGAGAGAGAGAGAGAGAGAGAGAGAGAGAGAGAGAACACACCAGGGCCACCACCTTGTGGGCCTGGCTTATGTGGGTCCTGGGGAATTGAACCCAGGGCTTTAGGCACCGGAGGCGAGTGCCTTATCCACTGAGCCATCTCTCCAGCCCTGTTTTTTTTTTTCTTATTTTTGTTGTTGTTAAGTCCCTGATTTTTTTTAAAAAAGAATCTAATCATCTGAAAAAAAAAAAAGAATTTAATCATCTGATTCTAGTTTGGCAAGCCCAGTGGTTGTCTTACTTATGGAGTTTGTAACCTGATCAAATATCTTGACTCAGTTTACCCATTTGTCCTTTTCTGATGGGTGAGAAATTCTGACAGAGGTGACTTTAGGTGTTCAGAAGAGAGGAACTTTTAAACGAACCAAAAATTATATGCTGCTTGTCACTCTCTTCTCCTTGTCAGAGACAATTGGCCATCTTGTCTCTGGACAAGTTCTGGAGGACTTGGGGTCTTCGACGGAGGAGGGGCCAACCCTTTCTCCACAGTCCAGCCTGCCATGACTTTAAATACATATTACTGTCTTCCAATTATAAGCAAAACCAGAGCAATGACCGAGCAGAGAAATTGTCTGCCATTAAGTCTGTGTCTTTAGGAGCATGGAACCAGATGAAAATCCTTAAATTTAGGCATTGTTTAGCCTGAAAATCACCCTTTTGTTTCCTATAAAAGGAAAATGATTTTGGGTAAGTTTTGGTCCTTTTAGTTCTCTCCTACAATCCCCCCATTCACTCCATCTCATATCAGAATCCACAAAACGTTAACCATCTCTCATAGGACTATGAAGAGAAACCATATCTAATCGACTTATCCTATTATGAATTGACAGAGAAACAAACCCTTGGTGTGACTTAGCAAAGTCCCATCATTGGAAACTTATAGACATCCTTAGCAGAAAAATTTAGAATTAAACATTTTTTAATATGAACATTTCCCTTTTTATTGTTGAAGTCACCAAAAACTCTTTATAAATATAATCTAGGAAAAGTGACAACCAAACTTGTCTTATACTATTTACCAGCATATACTTATAGATTTTATATCACCCATTAATTTAAGATGTCCTCTGTTTAATAATTCTTATGAAATATATCTTTAAAAGCTACAGACTTGCAGATACAGGTAAAACATGATAATTGTCCTGGAGATAATCCTTACCAATAAATTTAAGACACCTGGAATGGATCTTATTGAATAGCTGAAGCAGATTTTCATTTTTTTTTTCCTGGAGGCAGGTCGGCCTGGAACTCCAGGTTCAGTTGTCTCCTCCTTCCAAGGACCATCACAACCAGCAGGATTCTGTTAGCCATGTAAACGTGTGAACCTTCACACCTGCTAGGATTTTTTGTTCTCAATTGTTCTCTAAGCAACCTGAAGTACAGAACTCTGGCTTGCTTGATTTTTCTTCTATTTTTCCTTTTCTCATTTTAGAGAAGCTTGAGAACTGTATTTTATTAAAGCTTTAGTAACCTTGGAAAATTTAACACACACACACACCATCTATTTCATTGAAGCCAGAAACAAGCTGCAAAATGCCAGATATAGTTAGTAACAAATGTCTTTAACCATTAAGGACACTGACCAGAAAGTGGTAAGCATGGTCTTTGTCAGGCTATAGTATTCTGTCCCATAATGTGGTTTGCAGTCCCTTGGGGCCTAGGTGCCATGTAGAGCCTTCCTGCTGTGCCTTTGTTGCACACAGCTGGAAAAATATGTGGCATACCATTCCCTCTTCAGCAGGAAACTGAATAATACATAATAACCCGTCCTTCTCTTAATATCTCTGTGGGAACTCTAACTGAGATGGGGCATTATTTTATTTTGGGGGATCAAATGCAAACCCCAAACTCAAGCACCCAATGTGTACTTTTAACCAAAGAATTGGATAAACCAGGCTGAGAAGGATAATTCTTATATTATTATATTTATTCAGAAGTCAGGAGGGGTGAGAGAGAATCCGTGGACCAAAGAAGGGGGGAATGGCAGGGAAGGTTAGTCTAAGAACCCAAGGGTGAGGAGTGCAAAATCAGCGTGGACCAAGGGCCCATGGATGTCCTTTCTCCAGTAAGGACAAAACCTCAGATGCTGAAAGCTGAGCAGCCCAGGAGCTGGAAAAGAGGAGAAGAAAAGAGGAAAAGAGCCAGATTCCATGGCTTTAAGGTTAAGCTTTTCCACCTTCTGTTCTTTGACAATTTAATCAATGTCACAATCCAAATTTCTGAATGGTAGAGAGATAAAAGTGCCGACTGCTGTTTCCCATGGAACTACTGGTCTACCCGACAACCTGCTGAAGAAACTGTCTTTGGGCCTTACTCTACTAAATGCTTCACTACTGCAGGAGCCCTTAGAATTCAAGAGATGGCTTCCGGAAGACAGTGGAAGGATGGATTGGTGCTGGGTTTCATCTGAGGTGTGGAGGGGGACCTTCTTCTTCTGCTTGGACAGTCCTGTGTGGTTGCTGTGGTCCACCACCAGAGGGCACTGTGGAGCTAGGATGCGGGCCCTGGACCTAGGTGGAGTTCTCTTCAGGCTCCTTGATGATATTAATTTTGTTTCTCACTATATACACAGGGCTCTTAACATGGTGATCACAGCTTTTGATGCTTCATGAACATCAGGAGCCTTCAGTCCCAGCACTTGGGAGGCAGAGGCAGGAGGATTGCCATGAGTTCAAGGCCAGTCTGAGACTACATAGTGAATTCCAGGTCAGCCTGGGCTAGAAAGAGACCCTACCTTGAAAAACAAAAATAAAACCAAAAAACAAAAAACAACAAACAAACACAAAAGGTCTCTATGTGTGTGAATATGTGTGCCTGTAATTAGGTGCAATTTTCCAGAGGGGCCTTTCAGGTGTTTTGTTTTTTAAGTTGCCTTGGACTTGTCATCTTTCTGCTCAGCCTCTGGAGTGCTGGGATTGCAGGCATGCACTACCATGTCCAGCTGGTTTTATAGCTTTAATCACACTCTCAAAAGGATTTGTGGCCCCTTATCCTACAAAGTCCAGAACTATTGGTCGAGGGATGGAAGCCTCCTGAAGGTGTCCAGCTACCTTGCAGGACAGGAGCGTGCCACACAGAAGCACCTGGAGTTCAGAGACGGTAAAGTGCTTTGCCCTGGTCACCCACTAGGAAGTGGTGTGGTCCAGGAATGTCTGACTCGCACTGTGATTGCCCCACTGAGGAAGAAGGCAGTGAAACTCAACCATTCATAAACAAGACACGCAGGTGCTGAGGGTGTGTGCCCAGGACATGCTGGTGCCAGGGTTGAGGGGAACAAACAGCTTTGCTGTGGTGGACTTTAGCATCCAGAGGGATGGTGGTCCTGTCCCTTCAGCAGGAGGAAGACCATGATTAAGCTGCAAGTGCAACTTGGGAAGGAAACTCTGAAGGAAAAGAACAGGGCAGAGTAGCCAATGGGGCCCTGCAGGTAGGTTGGCTGAGCAAACCCCTCTGAGGAAGCAGCAGGTGAGGGCAGATAAAGGATGAGGGTTGCAGTTAGGAGCTCAGCTGGCAGAGCGCTTGCCCAGAACGCACAAAGCTCTGGATGCAATGGTCAGCGCCTCTTGTATAAACCCACAAGGTGGCACATGTCTGTGATCCCAGGATTCTGAGGGAGACGGGATGATCAGGAGTTCAAAGGCATCCTAAACTACTTAACAAGTCAGCCTGTATTATATGAGGCCCTGTTCAAAAAAAGGAGAGGGGAGCCGGGCGTGGTGGCGCATGCCTTTAATCCCAGTACTCAGGAGGCAGAGGTAGGAGGATCACCATGAGTTCAAGGCCACCCTGAGACTACAGAGTGAATTCCAGGTCAGCCTGGGCTAGAGTGAGACCCTACCTCAAAAGATTAAGAAAAAAAAGGAGAGGGGGCTGGAGAGATGGTTCAGTGGTTAAAGGCACTTGCTTGCAAAGCCTGCTGGCCTGGGTTCAATTCCCTAGTACCCATGAAAAACTAGATGCACAAAGTGGCACATGCTTCTGGAGTTTATTTGCAGAGGTAGAAGGCCCTAGTGTGCCTATACTTTCTCTTCTCTGTC
>PVHP010015058.1:0-13778 GCA_004024765.1 Zapus hudsonius
CATACACACACAATAAAATACCAGCTAGAAAAAGGTCAAGGAATCTATCATACAACAAATTAAATATAATTAACATTTTCTTGTGTATTTGAAACTGGCTGTGGATAGATCTTTAATGTCCTAACCACAGATAAATTTATGAAAATGAGGCAAAAGGTGAGACCTAATTTGCTTAGATGAGGCACTTATAAGCATGAATCCTACACAGTTATATATGAAATAATGAGAAGCTAGATTCTTCCACTTACATCAAGAAAAGCCAAGGATATTACTCTACAACTACCCCTTTTCTTTTTTTTTAAAATATTTTATTTATTAATTTCAAGCAGAGAGATACAGAGAGAAAGAGAGAGAGAGAAAGAGAGAGAGAGAGAGAGAAATAGATCACCAGGGCATCACCTTGTGGATCTGGCATATATGGGTACTGGGGAATTGAACCTGGGACCTTAGGCACTGGAGGCAAGTGCATTAACCGCTGAGCCATCTCTCCAGCCCACTACTCCTTTTCAATATGGTAGTAAAGCATCCAGAAGTCACTAATGAGAATATTTGCCTAATGACACAGTGTTAATTTGAGACTTGATCACCAATGTGTGTTTTGACAAAATAGTAAAAAAAATAGATCACTCCTACAAAATAAACAACTCATAAGTAGACACAAAAGTATATTCAGGTGATATTTGATCAAGGAGAAATTATAAAATTATAATTCACTAAAGACTGGTTGTGCAAATGGTGCTGGTAAAATCCACCATTCATATGCAAAAAATGAAAATATATACTTAAAAATGAATACATAAGTGTGAATTGTAAATCTAAGTGGAAAATGAGAAACTACTGAACTTCTAGATGATACCATAGGATAAACCTAGGTGATCTTGGGTATGGCAATGAGTTTGTTTTTTTTTTATTTAAAGCTAGAAGCATGAAGACATAATAAGGTAAGCTTGAGTGTTTTATTTGTCTTTTATGTTTGTTTTGCATATGTTTGTGTAATATGTGTCATGTGGTACAATATGCATATCTGTGTGATATGTGGATGGTGTGTTCACATGCATGTACATATGCTTGTGTGTGGTGTCCTTCTCTATTAGGGCTCTGCATTTCCTTGGGATAGACTCTCTCACTGAACTCCTAAGATGTCATTTTCTGTCACACTTGTTGACCAATCAGGCACACTCTTTATCCCACTCCTCACAGACCCAGGTGTGTGTGGCCACAATCAGCTGTCTACATGGGTGCTGGGGAATTGAACTCAGAGCAAATCAGGCCTCAGGGAATCATGCCTCTGTGGCAAGTCCACTTACACTCTTAGCCATCTCCTTCCTTCCCAATGTAGACATTTGAAAAGATGTTCTGCACGAAAAAGTACACTTCAAAGAAACTAAAAGTCAAACGAAAGGATGGAAGAAACCTCTATAAAGCATTTCTTCAAAAATGACATCAAAATATACAAAATCAACAGTAAGGAAAGGAACTACCAAAGTAAAAATGAGTTAAAGATTATAATGGATACATTCCTGGAGAAGTTATAATGGCAGTCTATAGCCTTGCAGCCTTCAGAGAGATAAATTTAATCACTATGCAATATATTAATTGCACTAATATATATTTATTCAATTAAGATGAAAAATTATATTGACACAAAATCTAAAAGATAAATGCTTACAGGATATTTATTCATGGTCATTAATGTTATTTTCCTAGAAAAGTCAATGCAAAGAAACTGGATAATGTAGACGAGAGCTTCATTATTTTAATGAGGGACATCTAAAAATAAACCTTGTATGTAAAAATAGTTACACAGAAATATATTTCACTGATTATAATAAATGACCAAAATAATACAGGGCAACATTAATTGCTTAACAAGGAATTAATGCAGTCTGTCTACCAATGCTGTATGCCATATGATTCTAACTATATGACATTGGGGAAAATAAAATTAATCAGTAAAGAAAACAGAAACAAAGCTTAGTAGCTGCTAGAAAGAAGCTCAGTGAAATCAGGGGAGGAATAAATAGATTAAACAGAGGAGTTTTACAACCACAAAGCTACTAATCTTTAGGCTATCCTAACTGGAGTTAATATATGCACATTTGTCAAAATTTATCAAACCCTGCAACACAAAGTATAAATGTTCATTTAAGCTTTTGTCTTTAGAAAAATAATGTATCACTACTGGATCACTAACTGTAGCAAATATACCACATAACTTCAGGATGTTAATATTAAGAAAAACAATGTATAGGAAAGGTGATTACATAGGCACTCCCTGTAATTTCTGCTCAAATTGTTCTAGAAACAGAACAATAGTCTATTTAAAACAAAACATTTTGTACCAGTATTCGCTGGCTTAACAGTTTCTGTGAGCCATTCTTCCATGACCAAGTAGCAGAGAAAAACTACAATCATGACAATTCTTGGGCTGTGGTATTAGATGTGACTTTGGGGCCTCTTCAAAATTTTTATGGATGTTGGCAAAATTTCCATGTAGGTATCAGGGCATTATGCTTTAAGAAAAGGGACTTGTTTCCTCTGTTCCAGTATCTGTCCTCAGTATTCTCTTTGGAAGTCCTAACCTACCTAGGTCCAGTTCAGCTAGGATAAAAATCCCTTTTTATTTACTCAGTTAACACTTTTTATTTTTCATTATGTATTCAAATCCCTTCATTTCTGTCTCATAAATTGACATAATACCAGGGATGGCATTCTATCCCTTTCATCAGATTCCATTGGGAAGATGCCAAAAGCTATCATCTATACTCAATGAAGTGAACTAGGCAAGGAACAGAGAATACTCGAGATATGACATCCAAAGTGACACTCTTTGGGGAGAATATGTAGAACAATTATTTAGAAAGAAAAAATGTGGGGCCTGAGTATTTCTCATTATTGTGGGTTGAAATATTGACATGTTCCTCACTACAGAAACTCACCGTGATTCCTCCATTTTCAATTTTTTATGTTAACATTTAATCTTCAGATTTTCTTTACTTTGAAATTTTTACTATAATATATTATATATGTACATATATGTGTATGTAAGTACTATAGTTTTTATTTTAGTTTATGTTCTCCAATTATATGTAAAGATTGTACATAGTTGTGGGGGACTATGTGATATTTTCAATGTACATGTTGTATAATATTTACATCAGAATAAACATTTATCTCTTCAAATATCATTTCTCAGTGAAAACTGAAAATCCTTGTTTCCTAGCTTTTTGAAATGTACTGTGACTGCCATTCTGACAGGGGTAAGATGGTATCTCATTGTGGTTTTGATTTGCATTTCCCTGATGCTTAAGGATGCTGAGCACTTTCTTAAATGAGTCAAGGCCATTTGTGTTTCCTCCTCTGTGAATTCTCTGTTGAGATCAGTACCCCATTTTGTGAGAGGGCATTTTGGGAATTTGTTATTAATTTTTTTGAGTTCTCTGTAGGTTTTGGAAATTAGGCCTCTGTCTGAGTTGTAGCTGGCAAAAATCATTTCCCAATTTGAAGGGGGTCTATTGGCTCTGATTATGGTTTGTTTGTCTGTACAGAAGATTTTGAGCCTGATCAGGTCCCATTGGTTAACTGATTGTTGGATTTCCTGGGCTGCTGGAGATATGCTCAGGAAATTTTTTCCTATTCTTATTTCATATAGAGTTCCTCCTATTTTCTTCTATCTTACCCCTGTCAGAATGGCAAGAATAAAGAAAACCAACAACAATCGTTGCTGGTGAGGATGCAGGGAAAAAGGAACCCTCATTCACTGCTGGTGGGATCGCAAACTTGTTCAACCGTATGGAAAGCAGTGTGGAGGGTCCTGAACAGAAGAGACATAGAACTACCAATGGACCCAGCTATCCCTCTACTAGGCATCTACCTGCAAGATGCCACATCTCGATGCAGAAAATTTTGTACAACTATATTTATAGCAGCTCAATTCATAATAGCCAAGAATTGGAATCAACCCAAATGCCCATCCATAGAGGAATGCACAGCAAAACTGTGATATATTTAACAATGGAACTCTACTCAGCTGAAAGGAAAAATGACATATCGAAGTTTAGGAAAAAATGTTCTGACTTTGAGCAGATCTTACTAAGTGAACACTCAAAAGAACAGAGAATTGAATGCTACATACTCTCCCTCATATGTGGGCCTTAAACAGTATAACCATTTTCTTTATGCAGACTAGTAGAAAGAAGTGAGAGGTTATGAATGAGGTGTAAGGGAAGAGGGAAGGGGAATGGCTTAAGCATGAGGCTAAACCAAATTAGGTTAAAAAACATAAAATCCTCACGAGCATACTGTAACCTAAAGAGTAAGTAGTGGACATCAACTGGTAAAAGGGGTCATGAGTAGTAGGGGAGAATGTCTAAGCCTGTGAATAATTGAGCAGTCTGACAGCTCTGGGTCCCAGCCACCGGTTCCTTCCCTCACTGAGCTGTTGACCAAAGTGACCCATGAGATTCTGAAAACAAGACAGAATTCTGTCAAGGCTCTTGAATGCCCTCCCCGGCCCTGAGGCAAAAAACCATTGCTGAAGAAACCACAGAATGCCATCGATCAGCATTGAGAGACCCTTCCAGGTCTGGAATAGTAACCAGCCCCAGATGGCAGTTAGTGCAGGGCTGGAAGGCACTACACAAGCTGCCAGGGGAAGCTGATCAACCACAACTGGAGTAAACAGACCACTGGCATGAAACACAGTCTGTGGCCATGAGTAGGCTGACCACACCTCCTACTGGGAGAGAACAGCAAATTTAGAAAGGAGCACTTGTGCAATGGAGGAGCCTGGGCCTGGGGGAGAAAATCAATAGCTATTAAATTCGGTCAAATATTCCACTCAGTGAGGTGGAACACTTGATTGGAACTGGAGATTCACAGCAATATGCACCGGATCCCATACTCTTGGGCTCCCAAGAAAAGATGCACTATGTGAGTGTCAAGCTAGGTAATACAGAATGGTGTATATTTGTTAACCTACACTGACCTCACTCTCTGATGGAGATTTTGTTTGTATTTTCAGGATGCAGCGAGAAAACTGTGGCCCATATAATCCTGCCAACCGACCACAGGCAGAAAGCTGAGATCCTGGCAAGAGATGAGCCACCACAGTCATATCGTGGAGAATCCATATGGAACCCTGCAGAGAATGACGGGATGAACAAGGGACCCACAGCCACAGCCATTCAATCAACACAGGATAAGCCAGTGAGACAGAAACCAATGATTTTCGACACAAAGACCCCTAAGCTCACAATATTAAAGCATCCTTAATACTCACCCACCACGACTCAGGGAACTGAGCAGAAGAGGGCGCAGAAAGATTGTGAGAGCCATGGTGGGGGAGAATTTCAGAGACATGGCAACCCTCAGTAACAACACACTTGGGTCAAGAGGACCGGGCTGAATACTAGGCTATCCATGGTCCCCTACCACAAAGACTGATCCAAACGGCCCACAGAGGGGGATATCCAGATGACTGGGGATGGGGAAGGGGGTAATGAGGAATTGGGGATAACAACTCATTGTTGGCCCACTAAACAATGTAATTCATTTTGGACAATAAAAAAATAAAATAAAATAAAAGGAAATGTACTGTGACTTTTTGGTATCTAGAACCACACTAATGTGTGATAGCTCACCAAAATTTCTTGCCCTTTTCTACCTGTATCTTAAATAGATCAACGTTTCCCAACCCCTGACCAACTGCTCCTTGGTCTCTGCTACCACTACTTTACTCTTAAAATCTAAAAGACTGACTTCCTTTTTTTCTATTTTCAATCATTTTTTTTTTCTTTTTGCTTTTTGTGGTGCTACAGAAAGAACCTAGAAACTTATACATATTATACTACTAATGTGTGAACTGAGACATATCCCCGGAAATCTTATTTTATATTATATTATTTTAATTTATTTTATTGTGAGACAAGTTCTCACTGTGTACCTAAGGTTGGCCTTGGCCTACTGATACTTCTGCCTCAGCCTCCCAAGTTCTGAGATTCAATTTTTTAGTCTCCACATAATGAGTGAAGTCATTCAGTATTGCCTTTGTGGGCATAATCTATTCTGCTTAACATAATGTGTTCCACTTTGACCCATACTGTCACAAATGATATTTCTTTTTAGAACTAAATACTATTCCAGTCTACATATATATTATCATTATCCATTCTTTAGTTGATAGACACCTAGGTTGATACCATATCTTGAAAACTATGAATGGTTTTGCAAAGGACATAGGATGGAGGAGATGTCTCTTTAACATATGGATTTCATTATCTGAGTGTATATCCCCACTAAGATTTTCCAAGGGAACTCTTTATCCCACATTCTCACCATATTTGTTAATATTTTTTTCTGAAATCACCATTCTGATTGCAATCCTTAATTGATTATAGTCAGACTGGAATTGTAGAGTTGTATAACATATAGTAGTTAAAATTAGAACAGAATGCCAAAAAAGTTTAAAAGTAATTTCACAAATTTTAATTCCTGCAAAAATATATGGGTATCCCTTAATTTACATCTCCCACAAATCATTTTCATGTTTGTACAATGTGGTAGTCATGCAATTAAAAATCAATGTGTTCTCATTTTCAATTGATATTATCAATGTAGAACACATTTTGAGATCAAAGTCTTCCTAATTTGCATGCTTCTCTCATAAGAATACATTCTGTTTTTAATTCCACATATCAAGTAATATATTAAGATATTCATACACATTCAACATTTTGTCATCAATAAATTCATATCAACAGGACCTTCTTAGGTCATTTTCCTTAAGTTATATTTCCATAGAAGCATTTTATAATCCATCTATAGGTTTTTAAAAATTCTTAGAAGGCTTTTATTACACAGTTAGTTTAAGAAACTAATTTTGATGGATTAACCAGTTTAAATTGATAGTTATGCTTTCTTATCCCTTTGAAAATGTTATTCTATTTTTATCTAGAACCAATAACTTCTGTTGGAAAATGTATTTTTAGTTTGCCATTTTTCTGAGTAGTTGGTCTGTAAGAATTTAAGCATATTCTTTTGGTTTCTGTTAAACTGTAACCTCAATATTGCAGGTCTGGAAATCAACTTTCTTATTTATGGTTTAAATTCTTCTGAAATGCATCAGTGTACATGTCATCAGTGTCTCCAGCATGCTCAAAATCTCAATCTGTCTCTTGTGATGTAGAGCTAATTTATACAGAACTATAACTATATTTTCAGTTGTGTGCAATATATTATTTAATCCATCTTGTAGGGATAATTTTCCTCAAATACTTTTCTTTTTGATATGTTTTTTTTATTTATTTGCAAGGAGAGAGAGATAGAAGAGAGACAGAGAGAATAGGCCAACAAGGCCTCCACCCTTTACAAAGGAACTCCAGATGCATCTGCTAATTTGTGCATCTGGCATTATGTGTGTTCTAGGGAAGGAAACATGGGTGGATAGGCTTTTCAGGCAAGTGACTTAACTGCTGAACCATTCCTAAAGCCCCTCAAATATTTTTCTATTGTATTTTCCTTCAGTTCTTTTGAAAATTCTCTGGTCACTTGTTATATCTCTCTAGCCACTATTTCCCTTGCAGTCACTATTTTCACTTTAAATATTTCATAAGCAGTGTGCCTTACAGATATGAAGTCCTTGGATGCTTTATCAAGATAGACCTTAGGATCTACGCTATTTTCCTCCAAAGAAAATTGGTATCTTCTTTTATCACAAGACAAGGACAACTTATAAGTCAGCACTGTGGCTTTTTTCAACTATATACAGTTAGTGCTGACATCTTCTTTTCATTTCCTGTATCTTGTACAGACAGAGAAAAGATGTGAAATATCAGTTCCAAAAAAAGAATGCTATTGACCTTTGCCCAAAGAAGAATTTTGACTTTCTGTTAGCTGACAGCTGACCTTCATCAAAGTAACTCACAATTTTTTTTCTGAGTTTCCTATTTGAAACGCTCTAAACTTTTGTTGTTTTAAAAGCTACATTATTATTCTTTATCTACAGTATGGATATACTTTAGTAGAAAAAAATTACAATATGATTTTTCACATATACCAAAGTGGAATGTATGTTAGAATTTCAGATGATTTGAATTTATGTTTAAAACACATTAACGACCTTGTTGCCTTGGTCATTTTAAAGTCTACTTTTTAGTAATGTGCATATTGAGATAGTCTGCAAGTTAAACCACAACCATTAAGTTAAGAAAGTGACACATTTTATACCATTGATACATACCCATGATTAGATTTAGCTATTTCCTTTATTTGTAATATACTTTAATAATACAACAAGTATTAACAATTATGTTTCCACTTTCATTTCTTAGTTTTGATTGGATTGTCTTCAATGTTCATGTGTTAATGCACCGTTAGACTAGATAATAATAATATAAAAATATAATGCATTTGTGATAGTCTCTATTCAACCTAAAATTATGTGTTCATGAAATATACATTTGCAAGGACATGCTATACATTACTATAGATAATTATAATATAGGACTGAATCTGGATAACTGATATTAAAGAAAGTATACAGAGGACAAATATCAATCTGAGAAAAAAGGAAATTCATTATAACTAGTAGAAAGTAATATATCGTGCTTATATATTTTTATTTGTTTTCCAAAATTTTGGTAAGATGCTTTTATGGAATTTTAAATGAAATATATTTTCATCTCTTACTTTTAATAAAATTGTATATTATTTTACAACTAATTGTATGCAGGTTTCTTTAGATAGCAATGATAAGTGATTTTTAAAATGCTTTATTTGCAAGCAGAGAGAAAGAGGGAGAGAAAGAAGGGCATGCACTCAGGATCTCTTGTCATTGCAAACAAATTCTACACACATGTACTACTTTGTGCATCTGCCCTTATATGGATACTAGGGAATCAAACCCTGGCTATCAGGCTTTGCAAGCAAAGCAAGTATCTTTAACTGCTGAGCCATCTCTCCATCCCCATGGTTTTTAATGGTTACTTTCAAAATCAACAAACCTATGATGGATGTTGTGGCACACACCTTTAATCCCAGCACTTGGGAGGCAGAGGTAGGAGGATCATTGTGATATTAAGGCCAGCCTGGGAAAACAGAGACAATTCCAGAAGGACTTGTGTTAGAGTGAGACCTAACTCAACACTCCTCCAACCAAAATAAGAAATCAATAAATTTTTATTGATTAAATATGCAATTTGAACTAACTCCACTGATATAAGTATGCCTCTCTCAATAGGGACAGTAAAGCCTATGATGAAACAATATTTTTGGCATGAATTCTGAAATGTTTCTAATAGCACATCTCTAGAGTGAAATGCTTTTTACTTTCATGTGCTTTGGACGATTCGATAATTACAAATGACTTCAAAAGTTGACTGGAACAGAAATTGGATTGGATTAAGTTCTTATTTTAAGATTTTTAGTCTTGGTTTGGTTTTTGTTGATTATTCATTTAAACATTATTGAAGTTTTAGCCCAGGGCTTCACAAATGACAAACAGGCACTGGGCTACAAAGCTCCATTGTTTGTTTGTTTGTTTGTTTGTTTGTTTTTTAAGACAAAGCCTAACTTGTCCAGACTAACATTGAACTTGTGGTCTTTCTCCAGCAGCTTCCAGACTAGGTTGAATTACTAGCATGAGCCATCACAGCAGTGTCACATGAGAGCTTTCTTTTGAAAGCTATAGAGTACCCAGCATAGAAGCCGCACCTCAGCATGAACTTGATATTTTCAGTCACAGAATCATGAATATCCTCCATCTCTTAGATTCTTTGCTCCATGTCAGAGAAAATCAAAAGGAATCATTGACATAAGGAAACCACAAAGTCAGTCTTTAGCTCTAAAGCACAATATGAGGAAGGTCATTTTGATTATCTTATTTTGTAAAGAACGGGTATATATTTCAACTCTTAAAGCACATCCTAAAATTTTGTCACTTTGACTTTTTGGCTCATACTTCATAAAATAGACCCCAAAGTTTCACTGAATGTCTCAAAACAGTTTTGGAGACTTGATTCCCTGCCTTCTAATTAGCTCCATGAAGCTAACTTAGGCAGGTTCAATGGGTCATGAATTTATTGACATCCAGTATTTATTAAATGTCTGTTGTTTTTCCAGGTAGATTAAGGATATTATCTAGTTTTTAACTAAGAAATGTCCCTGAGGTGATTTTTCTTACATTTTATCATATAAGGAAATTATGAATTTCAGAGAAAAAGCTAGTTTCCCAGGCAATGTAATGACCCATTGTCTCTGAGGGCAATATTAAGCTACAGTAGGGATGAAAGAGAGTCAAAGACCTCAATGGAAAGCAGCAATTCAGGCATATGAGCTATAAGAAAGTAGAATTCCCTGAGACAGGATTTGACTCCAGAGAGACTTGCCAAGTGACTTTAATGCCACAAACTGAATTTTCTCCACTTTGGTCTAGACAGAAAATACATGTCAGTGAAATTTTTCTGGTAAATATCACCACAAACCTCACTGCAAACCTCCAAGACTGCAATTGTGAACATCCAGGTTTTGTGAACAAATAGATTCCGTTTCCAGTTGCAAGCATATCTTCCTCTAAGTGGGAGAGCTTTTAAAGTCACTTGTACCATCTGCGCTATAAAATGGGAAAGTATGAGCATGTATAATTGGCTAAGATTCACTGTCCTAATCTAAGAGAGGGAATAAATGATGATCATGTCTATGAAAGGATTGAAATAAACTGTAAAGGGAGTCCATTGGTGTTGAACATGTGATGATCACTCAGAACAGGAAAATCAAAGTTTATCTTTGGATCCATCTTCTTAAATTCCATAAAATTGAAAACTTACCTAGAGTATGATCAGTGTTCCATTTTTAACATCCATATTTTAACTGGCAAACAAGTGTTTAGACTACATAGTAATACACCTGAAAATCAAACATTACAGTTTGGTTTCTATATTAACTGTTCATTTATCCATCTACCCATCTACTCAAAGATATTCACGAGGCATCTTTTATATACTAGATTATTTCCTGTCCATTCCCAATGAAGCAAGAAACATATTGAAATGGTCCCTCCCCACATAGAGTCTACATATGTTGGGTGATCCATTTCCTCTGAATTTAAACATTCCCTCCTGGATGAAGTTTCGTTAGGACTCAGAAAGCAGGTTCAGGAAGTAAACAGAAACTTGTAGGTGTCAGGAACTTCCTGAACTTTATGAAATCCACAAGTCCCCTCCCAAAATTATATAGGCAGTAACATTTGTTGGGCAAAGGAGACTCCCACCTGCCAAGCTGCTGGCAAGTCATGCAGGGCATAGTTATGTAGCATCCATAAATCATCATCAGTGGTGGAGTCAGTGACATAGTATCTTTGAGTCATTTATACTCTTGTTTGTACCCGCTCACCCATACGCCTTTCAGTAACTCCAATAAGTTCACTGGTTCACTAAACTAGATTTTGTGTAAGAGTTTCTTAGGTCTTTTTCTTGGGCCCTGTCTGTGGTGAATCAAAGTTTGCTCATGACTCAGAAAATTTCATAGAAAGGTATGTAATTTGGTCAATATGAAAAAGAGTAGGAATGTTCCTGAATTCTTTGTTTTCTTCACAATCAAAAAAGAAACTCAGATTACATTATTCTGCTACTAGTAAATCTTCAATTGATTTTAATTGCTCCTTGGCCTTATAGTGAAAAATTGGACACTTTTTATTTCTGAGTTTTTATGGCCCTGTCACTCTTATTTATCAGAATTTTGTGAGGGTAGCAAGTGGTTATCATTTTTACTTTTATTCAAATTGCATTTGTTCCCAAACCAACTTCTTGTAGTTCACAGACCATATATGAGAAATCTATTGTTATTGTATACATTAAAAATCTCCATGGAAAGGAAATGATCATTTAAAACATAATTATATATTTTGATCAGAGTCTTAAATAAGGGTATTCTTTTACTCAAATTTAAATCTTTATTATCAGGGATACTTGTATTTTAAACTCAAATGAAGCAAATTTTCTGAGATCAAATGCATTTTTCCTGACCGAGAAGCATTTTCTTTAAATGAAGTTATTTGAAAATAACTCAGAAAATAATTTATCTGAAAGTAAATGATCTGCACAAAAGTATGGAAACAATTATGAATTAATTAGACAAATTAATCGATTATGGATATGTAATTTTAAATTACAAAGCAAATGATGTTTCCACATTCAGATAAAATCCACACTTGCATACTGTAACCTATTAAGCAAGTAGTGGGCATCTTCTGGCAAGTGGCAGTGAATAGAAGGGGAGAGAGTCTAAGCCCATGAAAAATCCATCAGTCCTGTAACTCCTGGCCCCAGTCACTGGCTCCTTCTCTCACTGAGCTGTTGAACAAAGTGACCTATGAGGTCCCCAAAACAAGGCAGAATTCTGTCAAAGCTCTTGAATACCCACCCCAGGTCTGTGGTAGGATCCTATTACTGAAGAAACCACAGAAAGGCATCTATCAGCACCGAGAGACCCTGCGAAGTCCAGAATGGTAACCAGTCCCCAGATGTTATTTAGTGCAGTGCTGGAAGGCACTGCATAAGCTGCCAGGGGAAACTGTCCAACAATAGTTGGAATAAACAGAGACCACTGATATAAAACGCAGTCTGACACACTTCCTACTGGGAGAGAACAACAAACCAATAAATGAACACTTATGCAATTGAGGAGCCAAAGCCTAGGGGAGGTAATCAACAGCTTTTAATTTGGCCAAGTAATCCACTCATTGATGGGGAGCCCTTGACTGGAACTGGGAACTCAGGGCAAAATACATTGGGAACCAAAGTCTTGGGCCCCCAAAGAGAAATTCACAATACAAGTGATTTACAAAGAGGCTACTCACAATAGAATCTAGCCAATTCAGAAATGTGTATCTCAATTAACCTATACTGATCTCACTCTCCTATGAAAATTCTGTTTGTATTTCTCAGAAGGCAGTGAGAGAGCTGTAGCTCCTCCAACGCTACCAATGAGCTGCAGGCTGATAGCTGACATCCTGGCAAGAGATGAGCGACCCCAGACCTACTGTGAGTATCCACATGGAACCCTGAAGAGAGTGGTGGGATAAGCAGGAAACCCATAACCACAGCCAGTCAACCCAGGATGAGCCAGTGAGACAGACACCAATGATTTTCAACACAACCTAAAGCAGAAGTACAGTCGCCCCTAAGACATCAACAATAAAACATCCTTAACCCACCATGACTCAGGAAATTGAGCGGAAGAGGGTGTGGAAAGATTGCAAGAGCCATGGTGGAGGAGATATACAGAGACATCCCCACCCTCAGTAACAACATACAAAAGGGGGTGGAACCAGGCTGACGCCTAGGCTATCCATAACCTCCTACCCCATGGACTGATCCAGTTTGCCCATGGAGGAGGATACTCAGCTGATTGGGGAAAGGGAAGAGGGAAATCAGGAGATTGGGGACACCAACACATTATTTGTTCATTCAGTGTATGTAAATATGGATAATAAAGATATAATTTATGAAAAAATAAGCCAATGTAAATGATCTTAATGCCTGAAATGGCTTTAAAAATATTTTTAAAATTTTTAAATATTTGTGTGTGTGTGTGTGTGTGTGTGTGTGTGTGTGTAAGGTTGTGCGAGAATCTCTTGCTGCTGCAAATAAATTCCTTTCTGGATTTACCAGTACTGGAGAGTTGAAAGTTGAACCATGGATGGAAGGCTTTGCAAGCATTTCTTTTAACTACTGAGCAATCTATCCAGCTCTGACAGTTTCCCTTCTTATTATTATGTTTTT
>PVHP010015058.1:13878-38141 GCA_004024765.1 Zapus hudsonius
ATATATATATATATATATATATATATATATATATATATATATATATATATATATATATATGGAAAAAATCTGTCTCAAATAATGGACTTCAGGTTATTTTGGGTAAAAGTTTAGTTATTTTATCATCCCTATTGAAAGAATGCCATTCTGGGTTTAGATCATACATTCTGTTTCTTCAGTGGTGAACAAGTAGCACACTAAGTCTGAAGATATAAAGCAAGGCTGAGGACACCAGCTGAAACATTTTAAAAGGAACCTTTAACAGCAGAGACACATACATTGGGCTCAGAGTCAGTATTCAGATTGTAGTTCTGTTGCTATCATTTGCCACAGGTGCAATAAAACCTCCAAGGTTCACAATCTTCAGATGAATTCTACAAATTAAGGAAATAAGTTACATGTGTATCAAAACTAGTACTAAAGCAAGCCTTTATATGTCGAACAATAAGGTATCCCCATTATACTTTAATACCCACAAAGCCTGATTTTACTTCACGTATTTATGAAAAATGGTGTTCAGATTAATAAATGGAAGGAACCTAACAACTTAGACCCAGAAAGCCTGGGAGTGAGTCCAACATTTCCATTTACTAACTTTTATTTCCTTTGTGTTCACTATGAAACCTGATTTTCTCATTTGCTAAATGGTTATGGTGCCAGCTGGTTTTGAGAATTGAGTGTCTCAGCTGACCTGAGTGTGTGGCTGCTTAGTAACTCACATTATAATAGTGGCTCTAGACATTTTCCCAAAGATATTGACTTGTTTATGTTTCAGCCTTAGTCTATATTTCTTTCATTCATCTGATACTTACAAAATTTTCGAATATTTCAACTCTCACCAATTACAAATTTGAAAATGTAAATGTGAGCTCTTTACAGTAGTGATCTCTAAGGTCCATTTTTATAGAAAGTAATTTTTGCCACTGGTATAAATTAAATGATTACAATTTCAAGTTAGAATGTCATATCCATAAATTCAAAGAGCACTACTTTGTTCATTTATCCCCATAGAACGCTTTGGAGACTGAACTATAGAATTGGATACATACAACTATGAAATCTGAATGAAACTATTTCTGTAAGTGATTGATGGAGAAATAGTTGGCAGCTCTGCAATCCAGAAACACTTGTATTCTCCTGGGTGTTAACAGTATTTTTCAATACTAGCTTCTGAAGATGTGGCAACAATTGAGTTCCATCTGCCTAGTCAGTAGGAAATGTTAAAGGATCTGAGGCTGTACCTTACCTGCAAACTAACAGCTTAGTTTCTGTATAAAATGTAAGAACTTTAGATAAGATTTCAAAATCATCCATTATGTGGGACAACACATTCAGGGTTGCATCATAGAGGAAGCCCAAAATTAGAATATTGTGGTCTTATATGATTGATGAAGACCTTCTCTTGAGAGAGAATGCTTGCTTACCTTTATTAAAGGTAAGAAAATATATGAGTGGGGAAGAAACAGAGTTCTTTATCTGTATTAGCTTCAAAGGCCTCAAGACAGGATCAGTCTCTTCGTTTAACCATTCTACACAAACATTATTAACTTGAGTTTAAAACCTCAGAGCATTTGAACTAAGAAGAAATGAGATATTCATGGATAACTGTCTCCCAACAATCTCTTCTTTTATCATTAAAATATAAATAGAATGCCAATGTGAAACTTCAGAATGATACTGAATGCTTTGGACTTGTGTATATAAAACTTCAAAACAGAAATATTTCAAACAAAGAAAAGAAAAATATGATCAAGAAGGCAGATAAACACAGTAAATTATATAGTAAAACATGTAATTGTCTGGACGTCAGGAGGCTGGGATTATAGCTCTATTTTGATACTATTTTATATTACCTTGAATAATCTACTTTTCCTTGTGTTCCTTGTTCTTTATTTTGAGGCCAAATAATTTCTCAGGTTATATTCTCTCATCACATCTTGCTTTTTTTCCCAGAAAAAAATTTAGCCATTTGGGTAGCATTGTATATGTTGATGTTTAAAAATTTTACAAGTATGATCATGACATATTTCACCTTGTACCTATTAAAACACTGATGGTTGAAAATGATATACTCCAAACGTGCAATGCTAAGTAGAAATAATTCTAAGAAACACAAGTAAAATATATTTTGAAAATCTTATTTCTACATGAAATTGTCTCTCATTGCTTTGAATCTTATGGCTATGTCTGCATAAATTGTATTGAATATAATGAATATTCTAAATAAAAAGTATCCATAAACTGGTGATATTTTGATATAGTGAAATATAAACATATTTTACGTTATATTGCATTGAAAATAACAGGTAAGAGAAAGATGTTTCATAATCATAGCAGTGAAGCCCACCCACAATCCAAGTTGGTTGATAATTTGTTAGAATTACTTCATGTAACAGACTTGTGTGGTTAGGTTATGGCCTATTAGTACCTTAGTAATCACTCCATAATTTCAGATGTTTGCTGTTTTGAGATTATGGCTAATAAATTTTAAGCACTCAATAAATAAATCCTAAAAGTCACTTTATCTCTGAGTATGTCGTGTGTTGTTTAAAAGAAGACACCATTATATGCACTGTGTAGATAATTAATAGAGCAGGATGCACAATGTGAAACTAATGCTTAGTAATATAATGGATCACACTCATTTCCACCCACTGCTGATGGTGCAATGATGTCTAATATGGACCTCAGAGGACAACAATATTAACCTATTAACAGATCAACTACTTTGGAGACGGGCGCTGCAAGAGGGCATATGTTGCACATCTATACCCTGAAGTTAAAATGTCACAGTTAAGGAAATTCTCTTTCATTGATTTAGTTCAGATGTAATAGCACATATTCAAAATAAAAACATATGCTTCAGTATGTTTTGTTAGTCATATTTCAAATTTTTTAAAATCCTAAATTGAATGCCAGGTGATTTAATGTTTCTGGATAAAATTAATATGATAAAATGTGTAATGTCTTTTTAATGGATCCAACTTCCAATGTGCACTAAATGAGTTTTTAAAATGAATCTTGGAGTATATTTATGAGAGTCAAAATAACTTTAAACACTTTTAATTCTAACCCAATTTCTGAGATTTGAGAATAAAACTACACGACTGACATTAATGATTCTAAAATATTCCATTAGGATCATTTCAGTGATTTATTTTTGTACATAAAGTTTGAGAACTCAGACATGTGGGATATCTATATTTCTGTTGAGAATAATGTGAAGCCTAACTGTTTACCAGAATTTGGGACCTAGTAAATTAATTTTGCCTTTGACTACTAGAAAATGATAAGGGGAAATTGACTTCATTTAAAATACCTTACCTCTATGCAATTACAGAATTTGCATTTTAATTTCATTTGAGAGAGAGACAGAGGCAAAGATAGTGACAGAGTTTTATTTAAATAGCCATTTTCCCCCTCTGGCAAAAGTTTTATCATGTATATTGTATAGAAGGCAATACCTTTCAAATAGTTATAACATCTACAATTCACCTTTACTATTCAAAGCCCAAGATATGTGGGGTCTTAGTCATAAAAATTATTTGATTTGTTTAATTTTTTTTTGAAACACAATCTCACTCAAGCCCAGATTGGCCCTGAAGATTGGCAATCCTTCTACCTCACTCTCCATGCATAGCATGATTAACCTTTACACATTCAGAAGAGGACAAAAGATTATCAAAAACAGTATCCACCTAAGTTTTTCTAATTCCCCACACTCCCTTTTCCTCATATTTTTGTTTTTAAATACTGGAATGTAAACTAAGTACACAAGCTTTAAGCATCTTAAAAAATTAACCATGTGATCAGAATTGAATATTGTAGAATCATTCATGTGATTGTCAAGTTTCATTAAATCTCATAGCTAAACAAATAATTAAGTGTCTGGAGGCCACTCTCCTCCAGTAGAGCTCATAACAATTAGTACATGCCAGAGGAAGGGGGTTCAGGATCTTCTGAGGCACAGCCACTGATTAATGATGATAACAAGGATTACAAGGCTGAGGAGGATAATTAAGAATAATGTGGGGTACATGTGATCAAAATGAAATGTCAAAAAGGCTTATATGAAGATATTTTGTCTCACATCTATATATATAATTTATTTTTAAGATTTTAATTATATTTTTAAATTTTATTTGTTTTATCACATTGTGTGTCTCTACAGTGTGTGTGTGTGTGTGTGTGTGTGTGTGTGTGTGTGTGTCTGCAAATGTGTGTGCAGATGTGTATGCCCTCTGGGCATACATGAGAAGACCAGAGGAGATCATATAGGCTGTCCTCCTCCATCATTCATTCATGTATTTCTTTTGAGACATAGTCTCTTATTGTACCTGGAACTGCTGTTTTCTCTTAGACTAGCTGAAAAGTGGAGTTCCATCAATTATCATGTCTCCGCCCCACACAGGACAGAGGTTAGTGATTATACATGGCTGTTTATTGGTTTCAGTAAAGTGAACTCAAGCTCTCTCAGGCCTTCATGCTTGTTTGGCAAATGCTCTTTCTTGCTGAGACATCTCCCTATATCAGCAATGTTTCCATTTAAAGATAAGTATACACAATGATGTCACCTTCATTTTTCCTCCTCCTGAGCCTCAACATAGCCATTACCCTCACCATTAGTCGAACCATAGGCCACCAAGAGAAGAAGACAGAAAATTTAAGTACAAGCCATGTTGTGTCACAGCTTCTGTTCTTTGGCCTCTGATCTCAACTCTCTTTACCTTCTCTCTTGAGAATAGTTGGGAATAATAAAATAATCAACTCAATCAAAAGCAAATGGAAATCTCAGAAAGCACCCAATTTCTAAGCTCCAGAAAGTGGTTTCTCTGTGACATTTCCAATTGGGTTGATGCACAGTATAGATTGAAGCTTTCAAAAATTTGGAGAGAACAGCATTTCTAAAGTGGGATTTTGCAAGATGTATCCATTTTTATGTCAGTGGTGGTTCTCTAGCTCTTAGTGGTAATGGCAGGCAACACCATCACCATTATCATGATAAAAAATGGCAAACATTAAGAATTACTTTTTTTAAGGGATAGCAGTCGGTCAACATACTAGGGACTTCATATGCATCCCTCAATGATATTTGTGTGCCAATATTGTAAAGTGTCTGTTTACAAAAAAGTAACATCACAGAAGTGATACGAAATTTACCTAAGGATATATGAATGACCATGATTAACAAAATCATATAAAGTTCTGGGTAGTCCTGCAGAGAAGGAATCCACTCTATTACACACCACATTTCTTAAGTACGTTTGATTCAAAATTGTTTATATACAAATAATGTTAACATCTGAAAATCTATTGTTAAAGGATGAAGACCATTCCCATCTTAAAATTTTATCTTACTTAATATCTTTTAAAGAATAAATACATTTTTTAAAATGTAGAAACATAGAAACCCTTCAACGTCCGGAATGGTATCCAGCCCCCAGAAGGCAGTTAGTGTAGTGCTGGAAGGCACTGCACAGACTGCCAGGGGAAACTGATCAACGACAGCTGGAGTAAACAGAGACGACTGACACGAAACACAATCTGCGGCCATGAGTAGGCTGACCACACCTCCTACTGGGAGGGAACAGCGAACCAACAAAGGAGCACTTGGTGTAATGGAGGAGCCTCGGCCTGGGGGAGACAATCAACAGCTTTCAAATTCGACCAATTTTCCACTCAGTAAGGGGGACCCCTTGTTTGGAACTAGGGATTCAGGGCAATAGGCACCGGATCCCATACTTTTGGGCTCCCAAAACAAGATGCACTATGGGAGCGAGTGACTGGGAGACTACTAAAAATAGAATCTAGGTAATCCAGAATTGTGTATACTTGTTAACCTACACTGATCTCACTCTCCGGTGGAGATTGTGTTTGTATTTTTCAGGATGCAGCGAGAGAGCTGGGGCCCATCTAAACCCTACCAACCGACCGTAGGCCGATAGCTGAGATTCTGGCAAGAGAGGACCCACCACAGTCATATCGTGGAGGATCCAAATGGAACCCCACAGAGAATGACGGGATGAACAAGGGGCCCACAGCCACAGCCATTAAATCAACACAGGATAAGCCAGTGAGACAGAAACCAATGATTTCGACACAAAGACCTCTAAGTTCACAACCTTAAAGCAGCCTTAATACTCATCCACCACGACTCAGGGAACTATGAGGAAGAGGGGGCGGAAAGATTGTAAGAGCCGTGGTGGGGGAGATTATCCAGAGGCATGGCCAGGAGAACCTGGCTGAATACTAGGCTATCCATGGTCCCCTGTCACAAGGACTGATCCAGACGAACCATGGAGGAGGTTATCCAATGGAGGGGGGAGGGGAGGGCAGTGGGGAATTGGGGATAACAACTCATTGTTTGCCCACTAAATGTTGTAACTCATTATGGACAATAAAGTAAAAATAAATAAATAAATAAATAAATAAATAAATAAATAAATAAATAAATAAATATAAAAAATAAAAATAAAATGTAGAAACAACACAATTAAATTATGTTTCATTACAATTAACATTGACTTCAGCAAAAAGAAGTTGAACATAAGTCTGAAAATTCCTGAGTTTTAGAACTAAATAGCCAATAAAAATTAAGTCTTATCAAGGGAATGGAAGCTGACAAACCTTTAGGGGTAGTGATGGAGTGAAACTCTACATAACCTAGAAAAGTACTTGGTGAAAGAGTTACCTTTAAAATTGTGCGAGCACAATAGCATGAGCCTATCAAGTTAGGACTTAGCTTCACTCCTTCCACTTTTCGACATCATCTTCCAACCTTGAGGAAGGAAATGACAAAGACAAAGTTGCTTATCTAATTCTCTTGCTGCCATGACATTTTTGTCATGATAATCTGTATCCCCTTGAGCTGGAAGATGAAAGAAACTTCCTTAAATTCCTTATGTTGTTTGTGTCAGGTATTCATTGCAACAGTGAGAAAAGTAACTGATATATTGTGTTTAACAACACCAGGCAGTAGGCATGCCTGGTGTCAGAGAGAGACAACCTACACTGCTGGAACCCCAAATCAGAGACTAAATTCAGAAGGAAAAAGATCAAATCAGTCCTCAGAAATGGCATTTGAAAAAGACAATTGGGGGTGAAAGCGCACCTATTGAGAGGGTTTCCCTCACAAGCAAGAAGACCCAAGAGGATCTGAGTCTACCTACTTAAGTTCAAGTTCCAAGCACCATGGAAAGAGTGGGGTGTGGCCATGCATGTCTATATATACCTCTAGTACTCTGGTGAGTAAAAGGCAAAGAATCATGACTACTTGCAGGCCTAAAAGAAAAATGTCACAAATGGCAGCTCTGAGTTCAATGACAGACTTTGACTTAAGAAAACATGAGGAGAGCACCTGATGCTCCCGTCTGCCCTCCACATGTGCTCATTGGGCACAAACCTCTGCACACACACACAAACACATTTATGCCTACACTGCACATACCACATACATCACACACCATTCTGCATGAGTGCATTACAGAGAGAGAGAGAGAGAGAGAGAGAGAGAGAGAGAGAGATGTGTAATGCCTCCCCATCCACTCACCATAAAATTTATGGACACAGAAGTAACTGGAATTATAGGAAGAATGTTGTGGAATATAGGGAAACATCCTGATGGGAGAAATAGAATTCAAGCAGTCCAGATCCTGAAGAGAGTAGTAGAAGTGCGGTCAGGGAGTTTAAAGTTGAGAGATTCTTAACACATCCACAACTTACCAATGTCATACTGTAAGGAGCTATACAGGATTGCAAGATATTTGTGATATTTTGAGTCTTATTGAATGAGGTAAACAGTAAACACAGGTGGATGAACCCTCCACATTCCCTCAGAATCTCAGTGTGGTAATTTGAAAATATGTCCCCCAATAGATTTACAAATTATTAAAATTTTCCACCAGCTGCCTGGCTGGAGGGTGTGTCACCTTGACCAAATTCTAGGGTTCAGTCCTAAGGTGTTTCTGGGATAGGTCTGACATTCCAGATATACATAAGCAAAGAGTAGCTCCAGCTCAAGCCTGGAGTTCCCGCTTTTTTTTTTTTTTTTTTTTTTTAGTTTTGGATTGTAATTGATTGATTTTGGAGGTGCTGGTGATGGGTTCTTCTCTCTGTGAAAGGGGACCAGCCCCTTTCTCCATTGGATCCATAGCTTCAATAATTAGTTTCCTCCCCAAACTTGCCTGGTTTGGAGATTAATCCCAGCAGTGTGTGGCTGAATGTGACACTCCGGTAGAGAAAACAATATACATACTGACTTACCTCCAAAGTATAAGTGGTAGGCTTACAATTTACAACCTAGGGAAATAAGAAAAAGGAAGTCTAGCAGAAAGTGGTTTTCAGCTTCAGAAATCCTTCTTGCTGGAAAGAAACACATTTAACTTGTTTGAATTACAAAAACTTAGCAATTACTTTCCCCACACACACCTGTGGTGATTGATTTTTACAATCTACCCAAAAATGGAAGGGATAAACCATATCATCACCATCAAGAAGAAAGGCTAACTGAAAGTATATTTTCTATTTCCTTTTATTGTTAATTATTACTTTTTATTTTATTATTATTTAGTGTGTGTAAGTAAAGTATTATGTGGTGTGTTCTGTGGGGTGTATGTGATGTATGATATATGTACATGTGTGTGTGTAGAGAAGCATCTCTCATACATGCATGTGGAGGCATTGGGAGAATATCAATTCTCCTTATTATCTCTCTCATCCACGTATTTCCCAAAAAGAGGGTCTCTCTTTGAACCAGGAATCGCTATCCATTAAGGAGCCCTTGTGATTATCCAACCTCTTGCCCCATGCTTCCTATAAACGGGAGTTACAGACATAACTGGCCATGCCCACCTTTTTTTGGGGGGGTTTTAAGAGTTGAACTGGTTGGTCTCCAGCTTGACAGGCCCTCATACTTAAGTGTGAAGGGAATGTCTCACTGGAAAATACTTTTATATCTGTTACTTCTCTAAATCTAATGTATAATATTGTCTCTACTATTTTTCATATCTCTGACCAAAACTTACATTCCTTCTCATTCTTACTTTATCACCTCTTCCCTCTTTTCTACTTCCTCCTCTAAATTACTTAAATAAGAATATGTGTAGCCCTAAAAAAGCCAACCAACCATACTTGCCTCAACTAATACCCTAATGCCACTGTATCTGAACCTATACAGGGACAAGAATGAAGAGCAAAAGAGTAATTTCCTGCACTTAACACTGGTATTTCAGTCAAATAATCATAGTTGATAAGGCAATCAGTTTCTTCCCTTAGTATGAAACCAAGCAATGCCAACTTACTAGGAGAGCTAGCGTGAAATAAAATAAACACATAGAAATCATAGATAAAAGGGGAAGTACAAGAACTTTGTAAATATCTGTCACAACTGACACACAAATCTCACCAAAGGAACGTAATAAACATCAGAGAGCAATTCACTGTGACAACCTCAGTTTTCACATTCTAGGTACTGAGAGGCAAAGACAGTGGGATAACTGAAGTATCAGAAAAAGTTAATAATACTATTTTTAAAAAATGGATCAAGAAGAGGGTGAAGGAAAAGCTCTACCAACAGTAAGTATGGGCTTTGATCAGAAAAGAAGTTTAACATGTATTTAGAAATAAAACTCTTTCTAAATCACAAAATATCAATTGGATCTAAAGCACAAATATGTAGATATTATCTTTCTATAAACCAATAATAGCCATCCTAACTGCTTTAGAAATCTGTTAAAAACACATTTAACAAAAAATATCAATTACCATATAAATGACTTAAATAAGCAGATGAATCTAATAAGGAAATAAATTTTGAATTTATATTTTAAGTTATTAAAATTGGAAGGAAAATTAAAATAAAATGACAGGGGGAAATTCAGCAAGGAAATTAAGATTCTCAAAAAATAATACAGAGGAGGAGGCAGAGCAACATGGCGCACGAGTAGCAGCCTCGCCAGGACTTTCTCCATAAAGGTTTGATTTTCCAGCTGAGATCCAAACCCCGGACTCCAGCTAGACCTGAACCCAAGCCCACCCTCTCCACAGCTCCTGCACCAGCCCAGACAGGATTCCTCAGGAGTTTTCTGCTCCACAGAGGATTGGAGAGCCGCCTCACCCCCAGCCCAAGCTCTTGCCATTGCCCATTGTCTCCTCCCAGCTGCTTCCTGAGCCCTTGCCTGCTGAGCACCTTTCCCTCACAGGGCCCCCTTCCTCCAGCGCCTGATTCTTGGGTGCACTGATCCCCGAGACACTCCCACATACACAGGGAGACGTGCTCCTTGGGCAAATGGACCTAGCCTAGTTCCGGAAGTCTACTCGGGACTGTAGCTGCCAGGTGGGGCCAGGCCTCAGGCAAATACCTGGGAACCTCTGCCAGTGCTGGGAGGGCAGAGGCCCTGCCAGGAGGGCACAGGCAGCTTTGGCAGGCACCAGGGACCAAGTGCCACTGCCAGGAGGCACAGGTGGGTCCAGGCGGGTAGCAGAGGTGAGCTTCTTCCCAGGTCAAAATATTTATAAAGTGTGGAAAGGGGTCCTGTGGGGTTGCACAGAATATTGGAGGGGATCTGAAAATA
Source organism: Zapus hudsonius (assembly GCA_004024765.1). Classification (NCBI taxonomy): domain Eukaryota; kingdom Metazoa; phylum Chordata; class Mammalia; order Rodentia; family Dipodidae; genus Zapus; species Zapus hudsonius. The sequence continues at coordinate 24,450 of PVHP010015058.1, forward strand.
AGTGGGGAGGGGAAGATTGGAGGCATTCGGAGGGAAGGGAGCTGTGCATGGAAGCAGTTTGACCCATCATGAAATCAGCAAAGGGGAGGTGAGAGGTGCTACCTCTAGAGGCAGACCTTCTTGTTGCAGGCAGTTGAACATTCACTGAACTCTCATTTTATTAATTTTTTTCTCTTTTCTTTGCTGAAATCAGGTGGGATACACGGGGCTCTATAGTTTGGGGTGCTGGGGCTATTACTACAGCAGCATACAAATCGGGGGCAAGGGCCTATGTGGTGGCTATAAGACTAAACAGTCAAATAGACAGGGATCCAGACAGTTAAATATCTAAGCCTCACTGGGGACAGAACACCCTAATAGGAAAGACCTCTGTTTAAGATCAAACCCAGTGATCATTCCACTGGAAGCCAAGTGAGCTGAATAGCACTCCCCAGGGTGCCTGAGTCCCACTCCCATACCTGGACATGGGCAGAAACCAATGAAAAAAAAAAACCCGCAGAAATTAAGGATGGAACTTCCCAATGCAGGGCCTCTAGTCCCATTAGAGAACAATAAAGTGACAAGGAAGTGGAGACAACAAATATACAATCCCAAAGAGAGAATAATATGACTCCTGACCACAATTGCAATACAAATATGAAGCAGTTAATGGCTGATATGGAAACTATGAAAAAAGACAAGAATGAGATGAAACTCAACAAAACAAGCATAGACTCCAGACAGAATTTAATGGAGAAAAATAGGAATGAGTTCAGAAATACTTTAAGTGAATTGAATGTGAACCAATGAAGGCAGGGGCTAGACAATCAATTGATTAAATTTGATGAGGACTTAAGGAAACATAAAAATGATTTTCAAGAATCCCCATCAAAAACAAAAATAGACTGGAAATTGGATCTCACCAAAGAATTGGAGACCATAAACAAAATTACAGCAGAAACAAAAATGAAATGGAGTTGTTAAAAGCCTCCCTTGAATCAATTAGTCCCACAGTTGAAAATCTGGAGGACAGTCTCTCAGACACTGAGGACAAGTCAGAAGGAATTAAAAAGGATGTCATAGGATTCAAGAAATTCAAGAAATCAAGTGAGCAAAATTTGAGGGATCTATGGGATAACATAAAGAGGCCCAATATTAGAATCATGGGGATCCCAGAGGGAGAAGAAGCCCAGGCTAAGGATATAGGAAATATTTTCAAGAAAATTATTCAAGAAAACTTACCCTATCTAATAACAGAAAGCCTGCTCAACATTCAAGGGGTCCAGAGGACTCCAAACAGACATGACATGAAGAGGAATTCTCCAAGAGACATTTTAATCAAGATGCCTAATATAGAAATCAAAGAGAAAATACTCAAAGCAGCAAGAGAAAAGCAAACCATAACTTATAAAGGAAAATCCATCACACTTACCTAAGACTTCTCATTAGAAACCATGAAAGCCAGAAGCGCTTGGAATAATGCTTTTCAGGGCATAAAGAAGTATGGCTTTCAATCTAGACTACAATACTCAACAAAGTTATCCGTCATAATAGATGAAGAATTGAAAGTGCTCCAGGAAGTAAACCAATTCTATGACTATTTGAACACAAAGCCAAAATTACAGAAGTTTCTACAGGAAATATCCCACACAGAAGAAACAAGAAATCTTCCTCAGAAGAGTACAAGAGATCAGGCATGACAATCACAGTCAGTGAGCTAATAACAGCAACACAGACACAAAGACCATTAACCCTTCACCATGCCAGGGCTTAAAGCTAACCTCACAGTTATATCACTGAATATAAATGGACTTAACTCCCCTATAAAAATACAGAGACTTGCAGGGTGGATCAGAAAAATGGACCCTTCTATCTGCTGCATTCAGGAAACGCACTTTACCTCTAAAGACAGCAATCTTCTTAGAGTAAAAGGATGGAAAACAAATAATCAGGCATATGGAAGTAAAAAGAAAGCGGGTGTAGCTACATTAATTTATGACAAAATAGACTTTATACCAAAATCAATTAAAAAGGATAATGATGGTCACTTCTTACTCATCAAAGGAATGAACCACCAAAGGAAGCTATCAAAGGAAGATATCAACATCAGTAATGTGTACGCACCAAACTTGGGTGTAACACATTTCATAAAGGAAACCCTACTCAAAAATAAAGCAGAAAGAGACTCTAACTCCATCATAGTAGGAGACTTTAATACACCTCTATCATCTCTAAACAGATTAAGCAAACAGAAGATCAGCAGGGACATAACAGAGCTCAATAACACCATTCACCAGCTAGGGATAACAGACATTTACAGAACGTTCCACCCAAAAGACACATAATATACATTCTTCTCAACAGCACATGGGACTTTTTTAAAATTGATCATATCCTAGGGCATAAATCATCCCTAAACAAATTCAGGAAGATTGACGTAGTTCCTTGCATCATATCAGACCATAATGCATTAAAGGTAGAAATTAACAATGGAACAGGAGCCAGAAAATACACAAAGTACTGGCGCCTGAACAATTCTCTCCTAAAAAATGATTGGGTCATCCAAGAAATATAACAGGAAATTCAGAATTTCCTAGTAATAAATGATGATGATAACACATCTTCTCAGAACTTGTGGGACAGAATGAAGGTTGTCCTAAGGGAGAAGTTTATTGCACTAATTACCTTCATATCAAAGACAGAGAGGTCTCAAATCAATGACTAACCACCCACCTATGATCATGGGAACAGGTGGAAAAAGCTAACCCAAGGAGCACAAGATGAAATGAAATAATTAAAATCAGAGCTGAGATTAATGAATTGGAAATAAAGAAAATGATTAAAAATAGATAAATCAAAGAGTTGGTTCTTTGTAAAAGTTAATAAGATCAACAAACCCCTGGAAAATCTAATCAAATGAAGAACTGAGAAAGCCCAAATCAACAAAATCAAAAAGGAGAAGGGTGAGATCACAACAGATCACAAAGACATTGGAAGTATCATCAGGTCATGTTCCAAAACCTCTACTCCACAAAATTAGAAAACCTGAAAGAAACGGATAAGTTTTTGGACACTTATCGACTACCAAAGCTTAACCCAGAGCAGATAAAAGCACTAAACAAACCTATCACTTCCACAGAGATTGAAGATGTAATCAAAAACCTTCCAAAAAGGAAAAGCCCAGGACAGGTGGTTTCTCAGCCGAATTCTACCAATCCTTCATCAGAGAGCTGAAACCACTCTTTCTGAAGCTTTTTAGAAGCATAGAAAAAGAGGGAAGGCTTCCAAACATCTTCTATGAAGCTACCATTGCCTTAATCCCCAAAGCAGGAAAGGATGCAACAAAAAAGGAGAACTACAGACCCATATCTCTGTTGAACTTACATGCAAAAATCCTGAAAAAAGTACCATCAAAGTGGATACAACACTACATCAAAAATATTATCCACCCTGACCAAGTTGGCTTCAAACCAGAGATGCAGGTCTGGTTCAACTTACACAAGTCAAAAAATGGAATCCACCACATTAATCGACTCAACCACAAAAACCACATGGTTATCTCAAAATATGTGGAGAAGTACTTTGAAAAAATTCATCACCCCTTCATGTTAAAAGCTGTGGAAAGAAAAGGCATAGAAGGCCTATACCTCAACTTAATAAAGGTAATTTACAAAACTCCTAAAGCACAAATCGCTCTCAATGGGGAATGACTTAAGGAGTTCCCACTCAATTCAGTAACAAGACAGGGGTTTCCACTCTTACCACTGCTATTTAACATAGTGCTTGAAGATCTAGCCCATGCTATAAGACATGAGAAGGGCATAAAGGGGAAACAAATAGGAAAGGAAGAAAGTAAACTATCCCTCTTTGTAGATGACATGATCCTTTATATATCAGAACCAAAGATTTGTATCAATAGCCTCTTGAAGGTGATTAATGCCCTCAGCAATGTGGCTGGATACAAAATTAACACACAAAATCAGTAGCTTTTCTATATGCAGAAGACAAGCAGACAGAATAAGACATCAGAGAGACTGTCCCATTTTCTATAGCCTCACAGAAAATCAAATACCTTGGAATATCACTAAACAAGGCTGTAAAGGACTTATATAAGGAAAATATTGAAACACTCAAGAAGGAAATAGAGGAGGACTTGAGAAGATGGAAAGATAATATATGATCATGGTTAGGGAGAATCAATATAGTAAAAATGGCAATCCTCCCAAAAGAGATTTACAGATTCAATGCCATGGTGGTAAAAATCCTAGCATCTTTCTGCATAGACATAGAAAATAATCTCTAAATTTATGTAATTTATAAAAGACCTCGGATAGACAAAACTATACTAAGCATACTTAGGAGGTATCACCATACCTGACTTCAAAACATACTACAAAGCCATAGTAACGAAAACAGCATGGTACTGGCGTAAAAACAGAAAGACAGATCAATGGAACGGAATTGAAGACCCAGCTTTAAATGGAAGTAACTTCAGTTATTTGGTCTTTAACAAGGCGGCCAACAATGTACGCTGGGCCAAAGATAGCATCTTCAACAAATGGTGCTGGAGGAATTGGATAAACATGTGTAAAAAAATGAAAATAGAACAACTCCTTTTACCATGCACAAAAATCAACTCCAAATGGATCAAAGACCTCAATACAAATTCTGTAAACCTGGAAAAAAATACAGGAGGAATTCAACATGAAATAGGAGTAGGGAAAAATTTCCCTACGTCAGAACTCCAGCAGCCCAGGAAATGCAACAATCAGTGAACCAGTGCGACCTCATCAGGCAAAAAACTTCTGTAGAGACAAACAAACCTTACTCAAAACCAATAGACCCCCATCAAACTGGGAGACAATTTTTACCAGATATAACTCAGACAAAGGCCTAATCTCCAGATTTTACAGAGAACTCAAAAAAATACACAATAAAATCTCAAACAGCCACTCACAAAATGGAGCACAGATCTCAACAGAGAATTCACAGAGGAGGAAACACAAGTGACCTTGTCCTATCTACGAAAGTGCTAAGCATCCTTAAGAATCAGGGAAATGCAAATCAAAACCACAATGAGATATCACCTCACCCCTTTCAGAATGGCAATCATAAAGAAAACCAACAACAATCTTTGCTGGCGAGGATGCGGGGCAAAAGGAACCCTCATTCACTGCTGGTGGGATTGCCAAGTCTTTCAACCACTAGGAAAAGCAGTGTGGAGACTCCTAGACAGAATGGACTTTGAACTACCAATGGACCCAGCTATCACTCTACTAGGCATCTACCCGCAAGATGTCACACCTCAATGCAGAAACTTTTGCACAACTATATTTATAGCAGCTCAATTCATAATAGCCAAGAATTGGAATCAACCCAAACGCCCATCCATAGAAGATGGACAGAGAAACTGTGGTATATTTATACAATGGAATTCTACTCAGCTTAAAGGAAAATTGACATATTAAAATTTAGGAAAAAATTGTCTGACTTTGAGCAGATCTCACTAAGTGAACGCTCAAAAGATCAGAGAATCGAACGCTGCATATTCTCCCTCATATGCAGTCCTTAGCCAGGATAACCACCGTAAACTCTATGCAGAGTAGTAGAAAGACATGAGAGGTTATGAATGACGGGTAAGGCATGGGGGGAGTGGAATGGTTTAAGTATGAGGCTAAACCAAATTAAGATCGAATATATAAAATCTTCAGGAGCATACTGTAACCTATTGAGCAAGTAGTGGGTGTCAACTGGCAAGAGGGGCCATGAGTAGTAGGAGACAGAGTCTAAGCCAGTGAATAATTGATCAGTATGACAACCCCTGGTCCCAGTCACCAGTTCCTTCCCTCACTGAGATGTTTACCAAAATGACCCATGAGGTTCCAAAAAGAAGACATAATTCTGTCAAAGCCCTTGAATCCCATCCCCAGGCCTGAGGCAAAACCCTGTTGCTGAAGAAACTACAGAATGCCATCAATCAGCATCAACAGACCCCTCAGGTTCCAGAATGGTAACCAGCCCCCAGATGCCAGTTAGTACAGTGATAGAAGGCACTGTACAAACTGCCAGGGGAAGCTGATCAATGACAGATGGAGTAAAAAGAGACCACTGGCATGGAACACAGTCTGCAGCCATGAATAGGATGACCATAACTCCTACTGCGAGACAACAGGAAACCAAGAAAGGAGCATGCATGCAATGGAGAAACCTGGACCTGAGGGAGACAATTAACAGCTTTTAAATTTGGCCAAATATTCCACTTAGTGAGGGGGAGCCCTTGACTGGAACTGGGGATTCAGGGCGGTAGGCACAGGATCCCATACTCTTGGTCTCAAAAGTAAAGATGAATTATGGAAGCAATTGACAGGGAGGCTACTAAAAATAGAATCTTGGCATTCCAGAATTGTTTATATTTGTTAACCTAGACTGAGCTCACTCTCCGATGGAGATTGTGTTTGGATTTATCAGGATGCAGTGAGAGAGCTGTGGCCCATCTAATCCCACCATCTGACCGCAGGCAGATAACTGAGATCTCGGCAAGAGATGAGCCACCACATTCATATTGTGGAGGATTCATATGGAATCCTGCAGATAATGACAGAATGAACAAGGGACCCACTGCCACTGCCATTCAATCAGCACCGGATAAGCCTGGGTGACAAAAACCAATAATTTTCTATGCAGACCCTTAAGCTCACTACATTAAAGCAGCCTTAATACTCACCCATCAAGACTCAGGGAACTGAGCGGAAGAGGGGACAGAATGATTGTGAGAGCCTTGGTGTGGGAGACTATCCAGAGGCATGGCACCCCTCAGTAACAACACACTTAGGCCAGGAGAATCAGGCTTAGTATTTGACTATCCATGGTCCCCTGCCACAAGGACTGAATCAGACGACCTACGGAGGTGGATATCCAGCTGATTGGGGATGGGGAGGGAGGGCATTGGGGAATTGGGGATAACAATTCATTGTTTGCCCACTAAATAATGTTACTCATTATGGACAATATATATATATATATATATATATATATATATATATATATATATATATATATATATATATATATATATATATATTACAGAATCAAGGAGTCAATCAATCTGCCAAATAAAAGACTGAATGGAAAACATCATGAAGAGACAGGAAAACAGCAGTTAAGGCACTTGCCTGCAATGCCTAACCACATGGATTCAATTGCCCAGTACCCACGTAAAGCCAGATGCACAAAGTGGAGCATGCATCTGGAGTTTGTTTGTAGTGGGTAGAGGCACTGGCATACCCATTCTCATTCTCTCTCTCTTTCCCTTCCTCTTTCTCTCTCTTTTCTTTCTCTCTCTTTGAAAATAAATGAATATAATACTTTAAAAGAGGCAAGAGTAATGAAAATAATTTTTAGTGATGGATAATAACATTAAGAAATATATATATATATACCAAAACTACCAAGAACTTTAGGATACATTCAAGTTACACAACCTAAAACTCCTTGGCATAGAAGGAGCTGTGATCATGTCTGACAACTTATATAATTTAATCAATGAAATTATAGCAACGAATTTCCAAAACATACAGAAATACACATTCTCATAGTCAGCCACATGCCACTGGGGTGAATCTTCAAACCAGGCACAATTTGGGGGAGGAAAGTATTTATTTCAACTGTAGATTAATGGTAAGTTCCATAATAGTGAAAGAGTCTGGACCTTTGCAGAGAGAAAAACCCATCACCTACACCACACACACACACACACACACACACACACACACACACACAACAGCAAACAGGCATGAGGGTATGCAAAGACAAGAATCTCTTCCCCTTTATATAGCCTTACGGTGAGGTCTTACAACCCTTTGCCAGACTTAATGGCTTCCTGAATTCTGGAATTTCCTTCCTGCACTGCCCACACAAGAAAGGATGTTTACTTCCAGCTTGTTTGAGGTTCTTTACATCTTGCCCCTTGTTGAGAGGCTGCCTTCCTGTAAACATCCTCAGAGACTCACCCAAGATAATTAAAAATATCCAAGTTGACAACAAAACCTAACCATCACAGACATCCAAACACATGAGGTATTTGTGAATCCAAATTAGACATAAATGGAGAAGACCTCTCTTTAATATATTATAGTCAAAATGTTAGACATACAAAGCAAAGAATAAATGAGCACTACACACAGAATAAGAAGAAAGTGTCATCCAGAAGAACATGGGAAGTAATATATTTCATGAAAGAAACATATGAAAAGAGAATGGGAATGAGTAAATCTTGTCCAAAACAGCAAACCAGGAAACCATTAATTAGATTCATTTCTTTCCTCATACTATAATAGATTCAAATGATCATAGACTATAATATAAACCTTGAAACACTGAAACTGGTAGAGTAAAACATAAAGAAAACACTTCAAAATATAAACATAAATAAGAAATTTCTGGACAAGGACTCCAGTTACACAGTAAATGACCTGAAAATTTTACAAATGTGATTACATAAATTTCAAATACTTCTATACAGAAAAGTAAACAATCAGCAGGGTGAAGGTACAGCCAATGGAAAGGGAAAAATATTTACCAACTATACAAGAGGATAATATTTAGAATTTCCTTAGTAAATAAATTTCAGATGAATTATTTAGTCTTGATTATAAATTAAAAATGAAAAATAAATAGGCAAGCAATATGAATACACAATTGTGAACAGAAGAAACACAAATGGCCTAGAAATGTTTTAAAAAGTATGGGACATTATTAACTATCAAAGAAATATAAATTTATTCTACTGTTAGATAAAATGGTAATCATAAAAATTGACTAAAAATGTTAGTGATGGTGTGGGGGAGGAAGAAACTTAATTAAATGTTGGGAGTATAAACTGGAATATGCAAATCATTGTGGAGTTTCCTCCAAAAGTATAAATAGAATCACAGTATGATAAAACAGAATGCACCCAAAAGATTGCTCTATCCTGCCACAAAGATTCCAGTACATTTTGCTTATTTTATTGTGGCTCTTCACAAGTGGAAGGAAATGGAATGAGCCTAGATTTTTGATTGATGAATGAATGATACAACCTGGTACATACACATAATGGAAGTTTATTCAGCCATAAAAAATAAAATTTACACAAATGGATAGATCCAGACATTTTTATATTACATAAAGTCATCTGGACTAAGAAAGACAAATACCACATGCTCTAATTTATATGAAAATCCGAGCTTTTAAATTAAATATGTATGCATGTATATGGTTGTGATCATGAGTGTAGGTCATAAAACTAGAAAGGGGATCTTGAGAGGGAGAAAGGTTTTAAGGAAGAGAAGAGAAAAACAGAATACAAGTAACATGATAGAGGAAATAGAATTGCTAGGGAGGGATGAGTACAAGTGAGGTGCAAGAGGGAGAGAAGTAGAGGAGGATAAATGAAAACATTGTATGGGTGAAATCACCATAGTGACACTACTTTGTAGACTAACAGACAAAAAAAAAAGGAAACATAAAAGTGGTTCAAAGGTGTACCCAGAGAATCATTTTGTTTTAAATTTTCAGTGTAGTACTTTATAGATTATGAGCCATTTAACATTTTGTTATGAAATAGGATATCTGTTAGATCAGTTGCCTGAATTGTAGGCTAATTTAAATGTTTTGAGTATGCTTAAGATAGGCTAAACTAAGCTATGTGGTTAGATATGTTAGCTGTATTAAGTGTATTGTAGATGAATGCAAAGAGAGGGTTCAGAGTATTCAGTCTGAAATACATTTAACAAACAGTCAGAAAATATCTGTAAGAGTCTATATTACAATCATTGAGTCTGAATTCCACAGGAAATAAGCTAGAAAATCAGGGAGTGTTCCTATGTTGCCTTTGAGGCAGAATTTCATTGGGAAATCTCAGCTTTAAATTCATGAAAATATTGATTGAAGCCCATTCACATAAAAGAGCAATATCATTAACTTAAAGTCAAAAACTTTAAATGATAACATCATTTAAAAGATAAAATTATATTTTAAAACATCCCTTAATGGTAAAATTAGACTATGTTTTGATTAAACAGTTGGTCAGCAGAATCAGCCAAGTTATCACACAACTTTCCTCATCATAGTTGGATCAAACCCAAGTTAGTCTCCAACATTTCTCCCTTTACTCCCTTTACTACTCCCTTTACTACTGTTCCTCAGTCATGCCTGTATCTCCAGGCATTTCTCTGGGTCTACTGAAGTGTATGTTCCTCAAAATATTTGCTCATGTCTGGAACGTTGATAGGAGTTTGGAAAGAAGTAATTAAAATAGTCTAGAAATGCATTTTTAATATTCTTACAACTTGCAAACTGTAAAAAATAATTCTGAAAATATTACCAACAATGTGAGATTATCATATAGATAACTACCGAGAATATAGCAAAGTGACACATACTGTATATGTCCTGATTCCATAAATATGTATCAAGAGGGCAATAAATACAGAAAAAAATAAACAAAGCACCCTGACGAATTGTTTCTATACAATACAACTTGAGAAACAATGGAAAAGAAAAAGAAAAAAAGTAACAACAAATGGAAGGCACTAGGTGACTGAGGAATAAATGGTCCACAACACCCAATAATCCCTTCTGGGAATGTCAGGATTTGAATCTATTTTGGCTGCCCTCTCCCCAAATTGCTACTGATAACATACAAAGTAATAGTTTGACACTTACTAGCTCCTGTGGAACCTACAGCTTCCCAACAAAATCCAAACACATCAGCCTACAAAGCTTGTGTACTGCTATTAAATGGTTTAATCCAGGTGTCCCCCACAAACAAATGAATGTGTTCTGATAGATCGATCCTCAGCTGATGGCAGTTTGGGTTTTACAACCTCGATGAAGCTGTGTTGTTGGGGGCGGGCTTATGGGGGTTATAAGCCAGCTTCCCCTTGCCAGTGTTTGGCACACCTTCCTGCCGCTGTTTGCAGTGCTGTGGCAGAGGTGATGTCCACCCCTCTGCTCATGCCATCGTTTTCCCTGCCAGGATGGAGTCTCCCCTCAAGTCCGTAAACCAAATAAACCCATTCCTCCACAAGCCGCTTTGCTTGGGTTCTTTCTGTGCAGCAACTAGAAAAGGTGACTACAACAGGAAGCAAACAAACATAAATGGAATATTAGCCTCTGAGGAAACTCACTGAGTGATGAAGGTCATTGTCAACTGAAATCAATGGAGACAGAAGATCACAGGAGCTTCAAATCTTCAGATCTGTTTGAGTATTGATCTCAGGGGAGCATGTAAAAAGGATTTAAACTAAATGTGTCATTAAAAGCATTATACTGGCAGGTGGCTTATGTTAAAAATTGGCCATGAGTCACAGAACTACAGACATGTACTGTTAAACTTTCTTCTTTTAAGGAGTTCAAAGTTTAATTTTGAAATTTATTACACTCTTCTCATCCCTTGCCCATATTAATGGCACAAATAAAAGAAATGTTGCTTGCTTGTTAAGTGAGGTCAATAAAACACGGTGTCCTACTTATGCCAATGTCTCCAGCATCTTGAGTAAAACCATGGAAGTAGTGACAAAGTGATTCCTTGCATAATTATCACTGCTTTCATCCTTTTATCAGAAACAATCTAGAAGTAAAACAAGCAGATATTCTGGCTGTGTTAAAATCAAGCCGTGACAAGAGTCTACTGATACAAGATGAGATTAATGCCAGGCAAAAAGCTAGGAAACAAATGTTTGTGGTCTGATAAGAGTAAGATGTATAAACTAACACTATCTACTAATTATTTTGCCGCCTCAAGTGTTTTATCTCCTTTCATTAAAATTTATAATATGGAAATTAATTACAAAAGATTGTCTTTTTAATCTCTAATGAACAGAGGAACATTGAGAAAAAATTAGAAAGTCCAAGGGGAAAACATTAATCTTTAAAGGGACCATTTTTCCTCTCATTGTACCTCTTCAGTGCTTTTATAAGATTATTTTTGTAGTCCTTTCCAAATGTCTGTTTTTCTAAATTTCTAAATCATGTCCTTGGTAAGTATCTCAAAGCCTCTCCAGCCTTGTCCTTGTACAGGGTCTTGTGCCTTACACAAAATCTTCCTCATAACCTCCCTAGCAGTCTTAGTGAAGCCCCCACCCACTCATTTGGTTAGTCACAAAAATTTAATATGCCTTCAATGGACATCTTGTCTCTTTCTACCAAATCCAAGGGGTCCACTTCTGTAACAGTAATGTCTACAATAGCTATCCTTTGCCTTCACTACCACTAGATTATTAATACACTTGTAATATATGAGTAGATTACTCCATTTAAATTGCTCAATTAGATACTTTTAATAAATATGAAAAAATTACCATCTACCTAATAACAAAATTTTACAAGAACTAATGTGTACTCAAGACATGGTTTTCTTTTGTTGGGCATCTCACTTCCATGTGGCTGTCATGAAAAGAAAAGGGATTACAGTTTAGCTAAGAATTATTTCATATATATAAATATATGAAATATATATATTCATATTTAATAGAACTATTATTACAATGATTTTAATTAAGACATCTTTCAATGTGCTTGAGACTATGTGGATCTGTCAATATCTGTGTCTATGACTGAGAGGTTTTCTTCACTCTATTCACAAACTCCACAAACACCAGAACACATAGGTAACAGAAACTGATTAAGAAGTAAAACTCGGAGGGCGGAGCAAGATGGTGACCAAGTAACAACATCGCCAGGACTCTCCGGAAAGGTTTGACCCCCTCAACTGGTATCCAGGCTTTGGACACCGGCTGAACCCGAGTTCGGACTCTCCCTCCCTCCCGAACCCCTGGGCTGCAGCAGACAGGGGTTTGTGAGCAGCTCTCTGCTCCCCTGTGGAGCAGAGGGCCAAGCCCTCCCCCCCCCACTGGCTCCCGACATTATCCCCCGGGGCGGATTCCAGGCTCTCCGCGGAGGTTTCATTGCAGGACTGAGACCCGGGCACCCAGCCTCTCCTCGGCATCGGCTTGGGGTCCACAGCAGTGTTCCCCAGCAGATCTCAGCTCTGCAGGAGAACACAGAGTGGGCTGGGCCACGGAGGTTTGGGGTCTGTCTGCAATACAGGCCCAAGTTTGGGGCCGCCCAGCCGCTCCTCAGCTTCAAAACCGCCGCGGGTTCCCGGCAGCTCTCCGCTCTGCAGGGGAGCACGGAGCGGGCTGCGCTTAGTGCACCCAGGGCGCAAGCCTCTGTCCCCTCGCGCGGGTTCAGATCCCTGGCGCCAGTTGAGAGGCTTCCCCGCGGGTGCTGCCGGTCCTCAGAGGCGGTCTTCCACACCTTCTGAGAGGGGAGGTTTGGGGCCGCCCAGCCTCGCCTCAGCTTCAGAACCTCTGCAGGTTCCCGGCAGCTCTCGGCTCTGCAGGGGAGCCAGCAGCTGTGCCCTTCCTCTGCACCTCAGGCTCCACCTTTATCCCATTGTGGCAGATTCCTGGTACTTGGCGCCAACTGAGAGGCTTCCCTGTGGGAGCAGCCGGTCCTCAGAGGCGGTCCCTTCCACCTTCTGAGAGGGGAAAGAGTGTCTCTCCACGGAGGTTGGGGGTCTGTCTGCAATACAGGCCCAAGTTTGGGGCCGCCCAGCCTCTCACCAGCTTCGGGACCACTGACCCCCACTTCTCTATCTGGGCATGGGCAGAAGCCAAAGGAAAAACGCAACTTCCCAAATCAGGGCCGCTAGTCCCATTATGGAACACG
>PVHP010015059.1:0-14579 GCA_004024765.1 Zapus hudsonius
ATCAATCTATCAGAACACATTCATTTGTTTGTGGGGGACACCTGGATCAAACCATGACAGGAGGCAAGTGCCTTAACCGCTGAGCCATCTCTCCAGCCGGTCATGTCTTTTTTAATGTGAGTGCTTGCGAATTAAACTTAGGTGGTCTCAGGCCCTCATGTTTGTGTGGCATGCACTCTCACCCCCCCAGCCATCTCCTTAGCCCCCAAATCTTACGTTTTCAAAAGCCATCTAGCTGTGGCTCTCCACATAAAGCATGATCCCAAACGATCTACACCTAGTGCCTACTTCCCTCCGAGCAGACTATTTTGAACATCATGGAAAGTTAGCAAGCGAAACCCAATGCTTGCCTGGTGCTCACCATAGGCCTGACATTATTCTAAAATCTTAGGCCTATTTGCACACAGACAAAGAAATTAAGGCAGAAGGAGACCAATAACTGGTACCAGATTGACTTTCTGTCAGGAAGTTGCCAAGCTTTGAAGATTGAATTCCCAAGAGCTTATGATGCTCCCCAATGAGAAAGCTGTGGGTTCGAGGCCCAGCCCTTCACTTTTTAAAATATTAGCTACGCAGTGGTGTTGGTAAATACCAATCAACTGTTTTTTCAGAGTGTTTGGCCATTTCTGTGGTATAAATTCTCACAGAAGGGCCAAGGTCTACTCCGTGCAGAGCGAAGGAGAGATGAGTCCCGATAGAGCCAGGGTAAACTGATTTCAGCACCCACTGCAATTATGGAAGTAAGAGTGCCTACCTCTCCCGATGAGCATTAGGAAGATTGTGCCACAGAGTGCTTGGACTAAGCCTCTAGTAGCAATTATTGTCAATATTGAGGTACTTCCTTGCAGGAGCTGTCTCACTGGTCACTACTCATGTATGTACACAGTAGGTATTTAATACATGCTGGATAAGTCATTTTATTTTTGTCTTTCACTTAGCGGAAGCTTCTCTCTTCAAACTTGGGCCAGTTTTGCACTTCCATGAAGCTGTCCTAATTTGTTTCACTCATCAGTCCCTTCCTCTCCCAACTCTGGATCTAGAGGGTCTCTAAGGAGATGGGAGCAGGGGACATGGCTCCCCCTTATGGCAGGGTATTGCAGGAACATTGAAAATCTCAGCCTGTAAAATCATGACGGGGAACTCTTACCTGCAATCCTGGCAGCCGAGGGGGCAGAGAAGTCACCACTAAAACAGCAAAGGACTTTGAAAATTAGACATGGCACTAATTACTCCAACTTCTTTGTAGTTCCAGTCTTACTACCTGGAGGGTGGGAATAATGACAGTTCCCATCTCCCAGAGTTTTAAAGAATTAAATGAGTTAGTTTACTAAAAGTTTAGAATGCCCTTACCACTTATTAAGTGTAAAATATGTTAGATGTGCTATTGGTATAACTGATATTAAGGGGTGATAAAACTGTCAACTTCAAAATCTTGTTCAGCGGTTTGGGGATTCTTTTGAGTAGAAATCTCCTGGCATTTCCTTCTTGTTGGGTATTGCTAAAGAAAACAAAAGCTGGCTAAGGATACCTGTAAAAGCACAGGAAGAAAGGGTTATTCAAGACTGTTTTGCTAGATTTAAGGACCACAGCAACGGGATTGTGCGGTGTGAGGGAGATTGGGTTCAACCTAAATACAGCAGGGCAAATGGGAATTTATAGACAAGGTACAGAGTGGCCTCAGTGGGCAGGAAATGACTTAAATACACACCAGAGATGAGGGGGCAGGTAGCTAAAACTACCTTGCAGGATTCGCGCCAAAGAAGGCTAGGTGGTCATATGTCATATGGCTGGAATGATGGATACAGCTGAGGACCCCCATCTAAGTGCAAGAGTGATCAGGTATGCAGGGGGTTTGGGGAGAGTTGTGTTCTACTGACTGGGCTCAGTTCTTTGTATAAACTGGTTTTTGCAGAAAAGTGGGTGTGGGAGCAGGTTCAGGAACTTTTCTAAAGTGTGGCCTGGTGAGGGTACAGATTCCAAAATCACCAGGGATGTGGATTCTTTTCTCCCTCAGTCCACACACAGGCCCAGATTCTTGTCACAGGGGCACACTTTACACACTCTGAGGCTCACAGGCAGTAGTGGCTGAACACCTGATCTTGCTCTGTGGCCCCAAAAGCACAGGAGTATCTCCAAGTACTTCTTTCTTGTCTCCCAGACTTGTTTTTTTCCAGCTCATAGGAGGCCCAGGGCCTATGTGGGGACAGTTCTATTTCAAAGAAGGCAAACAGACTACCTGGTGCTGGCCTGACCTGGCCAGAAACTCTGCCTTCATGGAGCCCCTACTGCTGGTTGTTTCTATAGGCTCTTGGACAAGCTCTCCAGTTACTCCAGACTTTGGCATCTCACTGGTGCAATGGAAGCCTGAGCCTGTGACGTCTGAAAATTCATTCTATCTTGGAAGAGTTGCCTTTTTTTTCCCCTCCTGGTCATGGATATCAGAAGGAAGCAGGATTTTTAATTTTTCTTTTTTGGTTTCTGCCACCCTGGTGGTACCTGCCTGAAGTGAATCTCTAAGGGATAGATTGCTGAGCTATTTGAAGTACTGTGGCCCATCATGAGAGGAGCAGGAAAGAGTAATGAAGGGTGTTGCGGTCAGCTTTCTAGTTGCTGCACAGAAAGAACCTGAGCAAAAGTGGCTTATGGAAGAATGGGTTTATTTGGCTTACGGACTCGAGGGGAGACTCCATCCTGGCAGGGAAAACGATGGCATAAGCAGAGGAGTGGACATCACCTCCACCACAGCCCTGCAAACAGCGGCAGGAAGGTGTGCCAAACACTGGCAAGGGGAAGCTGGCTTATAACCCCCATAAGTCCGCCCCCAACAACACAGCTCTAGCGAGGTTGTAAAACCCAAACTGCCATCAGCTGAGGATTGATCACTCAGAACACATTCATTTGTTTGTGGCCGACATCTGGATCAAACCATGATAGAGGGTAAGTGTGTTTGGGAAGAGAAGCATGGGTGGGGAGGAGCCCAAGGAGGACCTAGTGTGCAGAGGCATGTGATTATGACACATGGGGGCATTGTTCCTTTGTGGCTTGTTCTGCGTTGTCTCCTGGAAAACTCTTATTCCTCATGATTGTGTTTCAGGGGAGGCCACACTCCATGGACCTCTCTCCTTCTCTGCTCAGCAGCGGGAGCAGGACCTCTGGAGAAAATTAGTCCTATTCAGAGAGAAAAGGACAGAAGGTGAAGTCTACTTTCTCTGGCCTCACTAGCTGTGTAGACTAAGGTCTTTTATTTATTTTTCTTCTGAAATAGGGCCATGCTATGTAGCCTAGGCTGGTCTAGAACTCACTGTGTATCTCAGGCTGGCCTCAAATTCCTGGCGACCTTATATCAGCCTCCCGAGGGCTGGGATTACGAGCATAAGCCACTGTGCTTGGCTCAGCAAAACCTGGAATTGCTTGGGAGCCATCATCATTGTTGCTGTATGGGGAAAGCATGTCTAAAAATGGAGCAAACCCAAGGTAAAGTAGGATAGAAAGAGGAGATTTTCCTGGTGGCAAAATTTGAGTCATGCCTCAATCTAGGGCCATCTTTGGACATTCCATTTAATTGTACTAATAAGTTTTTTTTTTTAAAAATCTCACTTTGAATTGAATTTCTCTGAATTTTCAGAGTCCTGGAAAGTGCAGTGTCCAGTGACTACTTTGTCACTTTTGGATGTTATGTTAGATCCTGTCTACCTAGAGTGGTCCAAGGATCAGAAGCATCAACATGCCCAGTGAGCTGATAAGACATGTGGAAGCAGGGCCGGGGAGATGGAGCTTCCCACACAAGCACAAAGGCCTGAGACCACTTGAATTCGATTCTCTACACCTACATAAACAGCCACGTGTGACCACACACATCTGTAACCACATGAACAGAAACTGGGGGTCACCGGGGCTCCAGAAGATGGTAAACTCTGCAATCAGTGAGAGACTGTATCTGAAGGAAATACACAGATGAGTGATGGGTGGCACTAGATGCTCTCCTCTGGCTTCTGCACGTACATGCACAGGGCATACATACCTGCACACATCTGTGTATACACCACATACAACATACCACTTACACTGCACGTCTTGGACCTATACCAGACATTGAAGCAGAATATGTATTTTAATCAGATCCCAGCTACTCATATACATATTAAAGTCTGAGAAGCTGTACTAGTTACCTTTCTTGTTGCTGTGACAAAATACCTGGCAAAAGCCATGGAAGGTAAAAGGTTTATTTTGGGTCACAGTTCTAGGGGACATAGTCCACCATAGCAGAGAAGTCATGGCAGGAGGAGGAGGAGGAAGAAGAAGAGGAGGAGGCTGACAGCATTGCAGCTACAGTGAGGAAGCAGATAGTGATGGCCACTTGTATTCAGCTGACTTTCTCCTTTTCAGGCAGGCCAGGATCCCCACCCATCATGGAATCGCCTTCCATACTTAGAGTGGGTCTTCTCACCTCAATTCACCTAATCTAGGAAATCCCTCTCTGTCCTTTCTAGAGATTTGTTTCCTTGGTGATTCATTGGGCAGAAGGCCTAAAACTGTGCTGTATCTCAGAAATGGAACCCAAGGGGATGTTACCAAATATTGGGATACTAACTTTTCCTACCACTACCAATATATATGTATTTATTGAACCATGAGCTACCTTCAAAATATGTTGTTTTTATTTTCCTTCTAAAAGTCATTAGGGTGGTGAATCAATTCACTATGGAACTAATCCAGATGTTTCTAAAACCGGTCAACTGGAAGGAAGTGGAAATATCAAAAACATTCCCTGACTTGAACCTGAACAAAATTCTTTGTAGTTGGGATTTTGATGCAGGGGGCACTGTGGGAGTTTGACCCATGGTCTTACATTTCCAGTGGTTGGACAGATGCTATGACCTCTCACCTTTCCTTTTCTTTGACAACGTCACCAGGACCCATGGGGCACCTGTGATTAACTATAGATAGGATTAAGTAGTATCATTAGGATGTGAGCAGGTGGCAGAGGTCTGTATACATAAGTCAAAAAGATGGAGGGCTCTTTCTCAAGAGAGGAAGAAATGGGGCCCACAGGGAGTTATGGGGCTGTTTGGTATTTGTTTTTATGGTTTTTAACTGTTGGCAAAAAAACCAAACAAACCCTTTCCTGCTGGAGAACATGCCAAGGTGTGGGCAGGGTTGGGAGGAACTCTAAGCTGGCCTTCCCTTCTCACTGTAGTCAGCAGCTCATTAGGGATTCTAATCAGGCAGAAATATTTTCCTGTCAGCTCATTACGAACTCAAACAATGTCCCAGCTCCGGGTCGTGTCTGCTTTTCTCCTGCTGCGGATAACGACAAGCAGCTTGTTGGAGCCTTTGGTAACTCATTTGTTACAGCATCAGGAGGGCAGGGGAGAGCAGGGGCAGAGGTGGAGTGGGGGTCTCTTTGCAGAAGCCCACAGGGCCAATGTTGTAGGCTGCCACACCCAGAACCCATAGGGTACCTAGCATCTTCTGGGAATCTGGACCCTGCTATGTGTGAGGTGCAGGTGGACTCCTTATTTGGTTTTGGAAGTAGGTGACATCATGGGCATTTGTTGCGTGGGGAAGGGAAAGTGTTTTTTTTTTTTAATTTATTTATTTTTATCCCAAAGCTCACTTTTCTAACCTGGATTATGAGGAAAGCCCTCAAAGCTTCCACCTTGAAGGTTTCATGGTACTATTGACCTTAATGATATGGAAAATGTACTTAGAAAACATCTCCAGCCCCTTCGTTTCTATTGTATTAACTTCTTTTTTGTCTATCCACGATCCTTATAAAATAACCCTACTCAAACTTGCTCTAGTCTTTTTTTCCTTAAAAAAATTTTTTATTGTTAATAATTAGAAGTCCTGTATGAACAAGTCTTGTGTTGACGCCCCTACTTCCTATCTCCCTGCCCCCTACCCACTACCCTCCTCAGTGGTATTGCTGGGACAATCCATGTGCTGGGAGGTTATGAATTGCACAAACAGTAGCCAGTTGTTCTGTGTTGTTATTGTTGAGGGGGACAATGTCTCTGGATATTCTCCCCCACCATGGCTCTTACAATCTTTCTGTCCCCCTCTCCAGCAAAGTTCCCTGAGTTGTGGTGGGGGAGTTTTAAGTCTGCTTTCCTTTTGTGCTCTTTAAGAGTCTCTGGGTTTTTGATTTGGATTATTTTAGGTATCCTTGGTGTCTGTCTCCATTGCCCTTTGATAGGTTGTCTGACTTGCTGTGGAAGCAGCATTCTTGTTCCTCTCGCCACTTCCTCAATGGTTTCCTTTGGGCCCTAGATGATGAGTTAGGGGTGGTTCATCTCCTGCCTGGGGGTCAATCATCACCTCAGGTTGGTAGAATTGGGTTGTCCACAGTTCTCGCCTTCTGAAAAACACAAACTGAATCTCCAATGGAGAGTGAGGTCAGTATAGTTTAAATGAGACAAACATTGTTAATTTGGTGAGATTCTAGTGGGAATAGCCTCTCTGTAGGCCCATGATTAGTGGGGGCTTCCCCATGGAGTCTGGGTTCTATGTCTCCATAAGAAACTAGCTTTATTCTAAGAATTTCACCAGTTCAAAAGCCTTTATTGGAAACTTGTGAGGGCTATTCTTCTCAATATCTTATTTTGAAATATCTCAATTTCTTATTTTAAAATAAAATTGTCCATTTACTTTCTAGAGTATTCTTCCTGAGTATTCATGTACCATTTGTTCATCAGAGCCTAGTATTGCATCTTTTATGATGATTTTGGCTTTCATGAATGTCTGTAGCATAGCCTAATTAAACTATACTCTCAAATCTGGCCCACTGTCTATTTTTATAAATAAAGTTTTATTGGGTCACAGCCATGTTTGTGCACTTACATCTCATCTCTTGTTACTCTTTCACCTCTGTAGAAAAATTAAGAGTTGCAGCAGAAACCATATGAAATACAGAGTAAAACTATCTACTATTTGTCCTTTCACAGGAAAAGTTTATCTATCCTGATTTAAGCCATTTAAATTTATAGCATGCTTCCTTAAATTCTTATGAAAATCTCTTCAGATTCTCCCGTGTCTACTCCATTCCTTCCCCATATTCCCTGCTCTGAACTTTCATCACATTTCCCCTTCTTTTGATGTTTTTCTTTTTCTAAAATTTCAAATAGTTATTTATTCATGTTCCTGCTTTGCATAGCACTCTCATATGCAAATCCTTCCAGGGCAGAATCGACTTAGATCCATCTCTGCTTGCCTGCAAGTCTTAGCAGAAGGGGGATGAGGTAGGAGCCTTCCTGAGGGTTGCAGAGTTTGAATCAGCTCCTGGCTGGCCTCCCTGGGCTGCCACAAAGAACACCAGGGGCCTCTGGGAGGTCTGTGCAGAGATGTCACCACACTAGGGCTATCTAATCCTGCCCTTGAATTAGAAGCAGGGGCTGTTTCCTTAGCAGCAAGAACACCTCTCAAGGAGAGAGGGACACCTGGCAACTTTGTGGAAAAATTATGGAATGCTTGTGACTTTGGCCCATGCTCATCTTTCCT
This sequence comes from Zapus hudsonius, assembly GCA_004024765.1. Lineage (NCBI taxonomy): Eukaryota > Metazoa > Chordata > Mammalia > Rodentia > Dipodidae > Zapus > Zapus hudsonius. The sequence continues at coordinate 7,501 of PVHP010015059.1, forward strand.
TTCATTTCCAACACAAGCCCATTTTATGGAGTTTTATGTGTATGTAGGTCTATCAATTTCATGGAGCTATAAAGAAATGCACAGCTCTTTGAGTCTTAGTCCTTGTACAAAAACGCAGTGTGGTCATCAAGATAATACTTCCTTTGGGATATTCATGCCATAGTACCAGATCTTGTGACTTTATAAAGCTACTTTATAAAGCAAAGGGGCTTCTGCAGGCGTGACTACAATGAAGGACTTCTAAATTATCCAGCTTAATCACCTGAGCCTTTAAGAGTGGAGAAGACAGGTGGGAGAACAGGTTAGGGAGATGTGGTAGGATAAGGACGTGACAGAGAGGCCCATCCACCAAGGAATTCAGGCAGCCCAGAGGCTGGAAAGGCAAGGAGATAGATTCTCCTTCAGAGCCTGCCGAGAGAAACAGCCCTGATGATAGATACTGTGATTCTTAGCTTAGTGAGACCCACGTCAGATAGTACGTTCGTGCTGCCTAAGCCACTGGGTTCATAATAATTTGTTATAGCAGTAGCAGAGAGCTAATACAGATGCACTTATAGTTTTTGCCTGAGATGGCTATCCCTACCACTTCTACCAGATGATTCAAAGCAGTGCTTCCCAGAACCCTGACACTAAAGGTGAGTGGTGGTTTTTTGAAATCATGGTCGTTGCCTCTTGAAAATGACAGAAAGGCCAAAGGGACTGATTTTCTAAATTCCGTTTGAAGGTGGAATGGCCACACCAGCTTTCTGTTGCATATGGGTAGTGGATCAGCAGCACGTCCTAAACAGCGCTGACTAGCAGAGAATCAGGGACATCAAAGTTCAAGACCTGGAGTGACTTTCCCTGGGCTTTTCTTAGGTGATTAAAAAAATCCTGTCATTCCTGTATTAATCATTTATTACCACAACAATAATCCATAGAAAAACCACTCCAAAACTCACTGATTTAAAGCATTAGTCATAGTTGCGCTCAGATATATGAAGTAACAGTGGTACTGTGGTCAAGTGGAAGGTCAACAGAGGTGAATGGGGCTTCAGTGACCACAGCTGAATGACTCAGCAGTTCTTCATGTGCTGACTCATCTTCCAGGCCACCCATCTCTCTGATAAGGCAGAGAGAAAGCAAGAAGTGGGTGACGATCTTGGCTTGGATCTGACATAGTCTTTCATTCTTTCCAAGAAGGGACAAGGCAGTTCAAAGAATGGACACTGAATCCCTTGCTGAGAGGTGTATCAAGTCACATCACAAATGCTGAGGGGAGGATGGAGAATTAGGGTCACTGTATAGTCAGTATTTTTTGACTTGGTAATACTCTGGGAGGGTAAGACACTCTTAGCTCCAAATAGTTCTAGAAGGCCACAGTTAATGAGCCCACTGTCCATATCTGAATCTTCTTTATGGCCTGTAAGAATATCTTATGGCACCCCAAGGGACCCTGCTGAACCCCTCCCCAAAACCACAACCTACTAACAGCATACTAGATTTCTCCCTATGAAGCATGCTCCTCTGTTTCTGTGTTCCAAGCCCCAGGGGTGTTGTGGGCAACCAGCTTGATGAAGGCAGCTTCTGTAGCAACCCTTCCTCTGGCCTCTGTCATCAGCGTGAAATGAACTTGCTAATACTCCAAGAGCCACAAACCTTTCCCCCATCCGCGGCGCAACGCATCAAATCGATTGGCTTGGTGAGCTGAGACAAACCCCACAGAAAAAAAATCAGCCAATTTAAAGCCTCGTCCCAGGTCTTGATTCACCATAAACTAAGTCGCCGGCAGCAGGCGCTGACACTTCCCCTGCGATTGATACTGAGATTGATCGATTTGCCCTAAGATGTTGATATTGACCAAGACTGAGTTTCAAATGAAAAGGCCCACAGCAGTATATCTTTATTGCTCAAGTAATCCGGGGGTTTGCTAATCCTTCCTTGTCTGCCAACAGGGCCTCACTCAATAATGTTGTAAAAATTCTTTTGGATAGGAGAAAACATCGCTTAGACAAAACAAGGTGCTTTCCCCCACCAGGCCTCCTGAACGAGGGAATGAGGAACAAGCAGGGCATCCCATAACATGACTAAAGTATTGGAAAATCTATTTGTGCCTTCAGTCTATAACACCATACTGTGACTTTGACTTTGGAGAGACCTAGCTCCCTGATCTTGGGAAACAGCTCTGAAAAACCAAGCCAAACCAAACCCACAATAGCGCTTCATCTGTGGCTTCCCTTGTAAACTCACTCTGTTTCCATTCCCTTCAAGCCCATGTCAGGGGCTCAGCCCTGCCTACCTCCGACCCAGCTATTGGACTCCAGCCCCTTAGTGCTACACTGGTAGTGACTTGAATCCCTTGAAAAGACAAAGAGGACAAACTTTTCACTTACTAATTGATTGTCTCCTTGAAATGGAGCCTGCAGCCCTCAGTTTAGGAGAGACTATGTTAGGAATAGTCACATATGATGCCTTCTGAGTTTTTATGGTGTCAAAGTCCCCAAGGAAAGAGTCAAAAGCAGATAGGCTAGAGGTGAGGAAGTGGTCCAGTGTGGTGGGGCAGGGTGAGCGCTGGAGAGGCAGGTTCTTTCAGCTCAGCTCGCTAAGACCTGGGTTCCCCTTGGCAGTTTCCTTCTCTCTCTCCTCCCCCTCTCTCCCTTCCTCTCCCTCTGTCACCTCCTTCCTTTTTTCTTTCATTTTTTTGGGTGTCTCTCTGTGCTCTGTGTGTGTTATATGACCATGTGACTTTCTTTTTCTTTTTTTGAGGTAGGGTCTCACTCTAGCCCAAGCTGACCTGGAATTTGGAATTTACTATGTGGTCTCAAGATGGCCTCAAACTCATAACAATCCTCCTATCTCTGCCTCCAGAGTGCTGGGATCAAAGGTGTGCCCCACCACACCGGGCAACTCTCTCATTTTGTGTGTGTATGATATATGTGTGTATGTGTAGGCATGTGTGGAGATCAGAGATAACATCAGGGTGTCAATCCACCTTCCACCTTGAGACAGGGCCTCTCTTGTTTGCTGCTGTAAAATGCCAGGTTGGCTGGCCTGTGACCTTTTGCAGAAGACTTTGTCTCCATTGTTGTGGGCATGTTGGGATAACAGATGTTTGCGCCCCTGTGTCTGGCTTCATGTGTGTTCTAGGATCCAAACTTTCCTTGTCAGGCTTGTAGAACAAGCATTTTTAACAACAGCGGCATCAATAATCCTTATTTATTGATTAATTGAATGATTGAGGCAGGGTTTCACTCTGTAGTTCTGGTTGGTCTGAAACTCTCACTATGTAGCCAGGCTGGCTCAAAACTTATGGAAATCCTCCTGCTTCAGCCTCCCAAGTGCTGGGATTATAGGTATGAGCTAGGCCTGTGCAAGAAGTCAGTTGGGTAGGGTTATGCTTCCCTCACATTCAGAGGCACTGGTGCATGCTTCCCCCGACCCAGCCCCACCAGATTCTTGTCTTAGCCTCTCCTCTTGCTCCTGGCTTGCTGCTCCTTGGTGTGTGTGTGTGTGTGTGTGTGTGTGTGTGTAGGTACGGGGGGGGGGGTCACAGCATCAACCTTGTCCCAAAGAGGCTCAGTTACACTGAGATTCACAGCATCACACAGGCTTGGAGATCGGCTGCTCCAGCACTTCCCAGCTGAACTTGAGACAGTGACTTATCCTTGGCAAATCTTGGTTTTCTCATCTGTGGTGAGGAGGAAGGAGCACCGTGGTTGGCATGGCTTGGCTCATTGCCTCCTTTCTTCCACACTTCCCAGGATCTCTGGGGAAGTGGTCCAGCTCCTTGTCCACGAGAGAAGATGTGATAATTAGTTTGCAGCCATTCTGAGAAGGATTTCCCTTCTCTCCCTGATGAGAGAAGGAGGGCGATGATCCAGCCCTTTCTGTGCTCTTTTATAAAAATTTATTCTTTCTATTTTCATCTATGTATATAATGCATTTTGATCTTATTTCTCCCAGTTACCTTCTCACCCACTCACACACATCTATTACCTATTAGTTCCCTTATTACTTTTATGCTTAAAAAACTCCACTGAATTAAGGTTAATCAGTGGTATGGTCACTGGTAAGTTCCCCTCCCCACAGGTAATGATCTTCCACCCAGGTCTCTAAGATCTGTGTGCCCATTCCCTCTCTCTCAATCTCTTTCTCTCTGCTCACTAATAAATAAACACATTTTTAAAAAGAATGACTTTGGAACCACAAAGCTTATGTGACAGCAGACTATAGCACTTGAGTGAATTTTGCAAACTATTTTCAAGGATGAGGACAGGGACTGGGAGGCAGTGTATCTTTGCTTTGGGTTGCTCTGGCTCATGGACTCATATTCTTTCAAATATTTTTATTAAAATTTATTTAACAGTAAAGTTGCCTTTTTGTGTATATATAGTTACATTGATTTCAACATATAAATTGGTTCATGCGGCCACCATATATCAATTTTGCTGTGACAAAACATTTTAGATAAACAACCTAAGAGATAAAGGTTTTATTTTGGTTGATGGTTTTAGAGGTCAGTTGCCTCCCTCCATTGCTATGAACCTGTGTGGTGAGGCAGAACTCATGACAGTAGGATGTGTGATGGAGCTGCTCACCTCATGGTGGTCAAGGAGGAGAGAGGGGGGGAGGGGGAGAAGGAGAGAGGGGGGAAGGGGAGAGGGAGAGAAGGGGAGAGGGGGAGAGGGGGAGAGGGAGAGGCGTGTGCCAGGACAAGAAAAAATACCCTTCAAAGATATGTTCCCATGACCTAATTCTTCCAGCCACGTTCCACCTCCTAATGTCCCTTCAGTGTGAACTCATTAATGGATTAACCCATCGAGGACAGCTGTTCATGATCCAATTCCCATCAGCTGGAGATCAAGCCTTGAGCACATGGGTGATACCTTTTGCATAATGCTAATGTGTGACCACAACACACCATCACAGTTAGGGTAGAGTTTGCTCATGTTGGTGATTATAGCCACATTGTCTCCTCATGCCTGACTTCAGGTACCCACCACTTATCTGATCTCCATTATAATAGCTTTGTGTTTTTGGAAGTGTTATCTGAATGGAATTATATAGGATATAACCTTCTGAGACTGGCTTCATTCATATAGAACAATGTCAGGGAAACTTATTATTTTTTTTTAGTAAAGCAAAAGAGATTTATTAAGAAAATAGTGAAAAAGTCCAGAGTCATGGCAAGCATGCTAAAGATTGTGGCTGGTACCCAAAGAAAAGATAGAAAGAGGGAAAGGAGAGGTTATGCTTTTTTGAGTTAGAACTCAACAGTCAGAAGGCTCAGCAATGAAGATCTGCAAGCAGCTGCTGGGATGAATTTAAATTGCACATTTATCAATACTGTATCTGTTTTTATTGTGGAGTGGTATTCCATTGTATGTTTTTTAAATATATATTTATTGTCCATAATGAGTTACATTATTTAGTGGGCAAACAATGAGTTGTTATCCCCAATTCCCCAATGCCCTCCCTCCCCATCCCCAATCAGCTGGATATCCTCCTCTGTGGGTCATCTGGATCAGTCCTTGTGGCAGGGGACCATGGATAGCCTAGTACTCAGCCAGGTTCTCCTGGCCCAAGTGTGTTGTTACTGAGGGGTGACATGCCTCTGGATAGTCTCCCCCACCATGGCTCTCACAATCTTTCCGCTGTTGTATGGTTTTATGATAGTTTGTTTATCCATCTACCTGTTGAAGGACAGTTAGGTTGTTTTCAGTTTGGCAATTATGAATACAATGGCTATAAATATTGTGGCAACATAAGTTTTCATTTTTCTAGAATAAATAACTAGGATACTAGACCATATGGTAGGATGTATGTTTAACTTTGTCAGAAACTTCCAAGCTGTAAGAGCAGTATTCATGTTACTACTTCTTCTGCAATTTCTCCTGAGCCCCTATGTGATAGAAGTTGGCTGTCTTTTTATCTTATCAGTAGATCTTGGTTCTCCCCCATTTTTCTGCCATCTGTAAAATAAACAGATTCTATCAGAGTGAGAACAGCTTTGGTTAAACGGGATATGCAAAGTTATTTAAGAGACTTTCTGGTGTGAAAGCCCATTCTTCTTCTCCAGAGAGCAGTGGGGGCTTCTCTTTGAGATCTATGTGTTTCCTGACTTGGTTTCCAGTAGCAGATATGTGTTCTCTTCCACTGAGCAGGCTTCAAATGTCCAATCAGAGAACAACTGGTTACCTGTAGAGGCTGTGTGCCACTATTGCATAAGTGTATACTTCTTGGCCGTCTGGTTGATTTCACAGTCTGTAGGGTCCCTTGAGTATACGTGATGTTGCTGACTGTGGCTTCCAGTGACTCCCACAGGGCTTTCCAGTTGGAGCTCGTTTCCCTCCTGGTTATAGCATGGAATTCGGAAGTCCTGTGATCACAGCCTATATTTATCCATATTTTTATTTCTGGACTCCATTCTTTTTCACTGGTGCTTGTGTATGAAAACGATTCTTCTCTCACTTCTTTCTTGAGAGCTTGTTTGATGGTTCTAGCAGGGCAGTGCAGCTACTCATATACCTGTGACCAAAGAAAGCTCCTTCCTCCTCTATCAGGGAAGGTTGTCCTCTCCCACCAAGTGCACAGCTCTGGGAGGAACACGCATGGAACAGTGAGGGGGGATGAGGACACCCAGCCAGCCAGCCAGATCAGCCCAATCAACTCTTGTGATCAGTAGGGTGGCCAATCACATCCTACCTGTTCTTTCTTTCTAGTGTTTTATCTTGATTTCTGTCACTTTCTAGTAATTGTTAAAATCAGTTTTGATTTCTTCAATATGTCCTTTGTTAAATTTTTTGGCTCTTATTCTTTTTTCCTTTGACTTTCTGTACAAATTTTAGAATTAGTTTGTCTAAATCTACAGGAAAGAACTCTACTGGGAATTTGATTAAAGTGAACCATGATGCTACTTATATGTTTCCTGTAGATGCTCTGAGGCATTAAAAATGTGATTAGATATTGAATTTTTTCAAATGATTTTCCACATCTGTTGATATGATCATGCAAGTTTTGTTTTTTTAGTTTGTTAATGTAATGGATTACACAGGAGTGATTTTGACTATTGAACAGTACCTGAGTTTTCATAAAAATCT